>JAADKT020024682.1:0-11176 GCA_011763395.2 Chrysaora chesapeakei
CATCTTTTTCTGAAGCCGCAAACCGTAGCAAAATCATTGCCAAATCCGTAAACCGCACGCAAAATAGGGGTCGAAGCGCGAAGCCGCAAACCTGTAATAGGCCCCCTTACCGGGCAAACTATTTAAATTGTAACTTGGCTTCACTGAGAAGGGAGGGGGTTTGAAATATAAAAACAATCATGGTAAGTCTTCTGTTGTGCTGTAACTGAGCGAGTAAAAAGGATAGGATTTCAGCTAAAGACTATTATGGCAAGACACCTGTATGTAGCTACACACCTACACATCTAATGGCCATTGTTCCTAAAACAAGAAGAACAATGAAATGGCATTGAAATGTTATATGGTGTGATAAATTTTGCTATAAAATGCCTGGAAACAATAAAATTGCAGTACAAAGCCCCTAGCTCATTTGGCTTTGGCTGACTTTTACTCGGCAGTTAGCATGATAGGCATATGTAGACTGTGTTTTCCTATTTCCTGGGTAGTCCTAGGTGGTTAGGGAGAGAGATACAAGTCAGCCTTGTTTCCATATAGTCCAGGGTGGAATCCATGTAGCCTACGCCAGAGAAATCTGGCGTGGAGTTTCGAAAATTTTTGGCGTACTGGCGTGAATCTTTCAGAAAAACAATAGAAAGCATTACTATTTTCCTAATAGAACAATAGATCTATTGTTTCTATTGGCGCGAAAGCAGTTTTCATTGGTGTAATCTCCGGTGTGGAGATTGCATGGATTCCACCCTGGCATATAGTTGTAAGTGTCCTATTTCGGGTATTGTCTTTGCTCCACATTCCTGTGATGTCCCTGTTGTCATGGTGATATTCTTGTTCCAAAGTGACAGGGACAAAAGGGACACAGGAAAATCATCAAGTTGCTTTTATCAATGGCCAGTGATGATGTAGGACTGTTTTTAAAGCACAAACCACCAACAGTGACATGCTTGAAACATGTTCCAATGTCATCTTAAACACCCCTGTAGACTCGGTCCTGTCAATATGGAAACACAGCTTTACGCATTACAGGGGCATATATAGGAGCCTCATATCATTTCCCTACTGTTAACTAACTCACTACTTTATTCGTTTTCAGATAGCTGGAAACGTTATATTGAAAAAATCAACAAAGCAGTCTCAGAGTATAAAGAATGCCCCAATGAGAAGATTGGTTGTTTCAAAAAGCAAATAGATAAAGATTTGAAGATTTGGAGAGATAAAGGAGGAATCGAGAAGAATGATTTTGATGATGCATTGAGCAGACGAGCAGGAGAACATTATCAAATCATTAATCATAGATTATATAGACAAAAGGATTGTATATTTCCAGCAAGGTATGATTTGATTTGATTTGATTTGATTTGATTTGATTTGATTTTATTTTATTTTATTTTATTAGGTTGATTGATTTGATTAGGTTGATTTGATTTGATTTGAATTGACATGATTTGATTTGATTGTGATTCCCTTCTGTCCTTGTTTTAAGTAATCCTATATTTTGTACAGATGTAGCGGAAATGAACATTTTATTTTGGAAATCATCAAAAAACTTCCTGACATGGAATTTGTTATTAATACACATGACTGGCCAAAGGTAACTGTTTTCATTAACTCTCAATCAAACCCCTCAACCAACTCCTCAGCCCCATCTCAACGAAACATCTTTTAAACCCCCAAATTTATAACCCACCAGACATTTAATTTATGAATGACAGTATTTGATTGTTTATCGTGGCCATCACTAAAGGGTGTGGGGTGGCACCCCCTTTCATCCTTGATTTAATATAGAGTGCAACAAGTAACATCTATGTTCAGTGATGAAATAATGAACTACTGAGGTTTCATTAAATGTTTTCACAGAACTTTTGCTACTTCTGTTTTATTTTTTTCCAGGTTCCTTTCTATGATAATCTGATTCCTGTTTTGTCATTCAGTAAGGTATGTAATAAATTCAGTTGAATCCTTGTAAATGAATTCTGAAATGACCTAGACAATGTTACAGCAAAGTTCTACCTTGAAGATACCTGCTGACTGCTGGTCGCTCAACATCTCAGCATCTTTCTTTTTAATGATTACCCAAGGCCTGAGTTTCTTAAAGACTGGTTTCTAGGTTTATAGGAGACGGAGCTCTCCCGAAACGTTGCCCTGGCGAATATTGAAGGTTTGCGGTGATGAAGGGTTATTATCATCTACCTAATCTAAGTCCAAAACATCATTGATAAGCGCAAATATATTCAGAAGATGAAATTCTAGAAAGTTGTCGCTTTGTTGATAGTTCGTAAACCCAAGAGAATTGGCAGGGGATGCAAGACTCTAGCTGATGTACGATGCAAGACTCTAGCTGATGTACACAAATTTCCACAATCGGATCATGTTTGAGTCGTCTTTTCTTAGTACTTTTTGAAACTTTCTTTTAGACTGAAGATGAAAAGGACATCATGTACCCGGCTTGGACATTCTGGGAAGGAGGGCCAGCCGTTTGGCCAATTTACCCAACTGGATTAGGTCGATGGGATATTCAAGTTGACAAAATATCCAAGTAAGATGATCGATTTTTCTTTCCCTTTGCGTTACCGGCAACAGAACACCTTTGAAATCCGTATTCGCATTCAGAACCAGAAGTAAGACTGTTTGCAGGATATATCTAACAATGCCACTAGACTTTAGCTTGGCTGAATTCGCATGACACTGGCAAGGTTTTCATGTAGCTAGAAGCGCAGAGTTCTGTCTCGTGCGATTCGAGCGTTCACTTTTTGGGCTTTGGTTTCATTTGCAAATGGAATTCCTACATGCGGCCACAACTGAACACTTAGCAACATGGTTTTTCCGATCCATCGATGCAAATCATATCTTTAACACAAAAAGCTTTATTAATGAAATTTGTTTATGCATAAGATTATACCCAAACACTAAAGCATTGTTGGTCAAACATTTGCCATTTACTCGTCAGAAAAATGGTTTGACTGTTTGCCCACGTCGCAAAACATTGCTCATCAACATTTTTTACTTGTGACAAGCAAACATGTTTTTCAAAACATTGCTAAGAAATTCTGCTGTTCAAGCAATTTTTGTGACGAAACCAAACGGCCAAACATTACTTGTCAAGCAAATCTCAAATGTTTAACCAACAACGTTTGATGTTTTGGCCAGGCCAGAGCCTAATATTCTGCAAAATTGTATTCTAGATCAGCTAGGGAATGGCCTTGGGATAAAAAGGAGAAAAAAGCTTTCTTCAGAGGTTCAAGGTAAGCAAAACAAGTGATGTGAAGTGACAGAAAAGCGTCCCTCTTTTCTGTTTTGTTTTTTGTAAACGTTGTTTGCTTCAAAATATAATTTGCAACCTTTTATGCAAAGAGACAAATAGTGATAAATAGCATGCAGCACATTGCTTTTTCGTGTCTTTGATCTGCAAGGACAGATCAGAAGAGACCTAACTGGCGTTGACGTAGCCCGTGTTTATATCTATAAGCTTGAGAGCTGACAAGTCTCCATAAGCTAGCAAGATATACAGTACTTAGAGGAAAATTATCCCAAAAGCTCTACGAATAATCTTACCCAATATGAGAAATAGTTGGGACATGGGACCTTCTCTATTAAGCTTTTCGCTTTATTTTCGATATATAGAATGAGCAAGTAACCTATCTGCTATATAAGCATATCGGCTATAGATTCTAGAATAAAGTAATCTAAGACAGAGTAAGTAAGGATATCTTAAGTTGTAATCGTTCGTTCGAAGAAATATCCATCCTTTTTTTATAGGACGAGTGATGAAAGGGACCCACTAATTCTTCTATCAAGAAAACATCCTGATTTAGCTGATGCACAATATACAAAGAATCAAGCTTGGAAATCTGACGCTGTAAGCACATTCATTAAGTACAAGTTATAATAACGAGCTACCATAATATCAAAAAGGTAAGTCTTCTTAATCATTCAAACTCCTGGTGATATAATGATGCCAATTTATTTATTATAAGGATACACTCCATGCACCACCAGCTAAAGAAATTCCATTAGAGGATCATTGCAAATACAAGTAAGAGATAAGATATTTCATTTTTATCTACCTTTCAGCTCTATTAAGCCTCTCTCTATATTCAGCTTCTCTTTCTCCCAATTAAGCCCCCTCTCTCTTTTTATTCCTCTCTCTCTATCAAAGCCTTCTTTCTCTATTAAGCCCGTTTCTCTCTCAAGACCCTCTTTCTGTATTCAGCCCCCCTCTCTCTCTGTTAAATCTCCCTCTCTATCAAACTCATCTCTCTATTAAGCCCGTCTCTCTCTATCGAACCCCTCTCTAACTGTTTCTCTCTCTATCAAACCCCTCTCTAATTCTTTCTCTCTCTATTAAACCCCTCTTTCTCCATCAAGCCCCCCCTCTCTCTCTATTAAACCCCTCTCTTTCTGTCAATCCCCCTCTCTATTGAGTCTCTCTTTCCATTAACCCCACTTGTCTCTATTAAGCCCTTTATCTCTATCAAACCCCTCTGTTTATCGAACCTATTTTTTTCTCTTCTTTCTATTAAGCCCCCGTCTCTCTATCAAACCCTGTGCTCAATAAAGCCCCCTTATCTCTATTAAGCCCCTCTTTCTTTCTCTAATAAGCCTATCTCTCTATATTAAGCCCACCCTCTTTATCAAACCCCTTGCTTTATTAAGCTCTGTTTTCTCTATTAAACTCTCTCTTTAAGAATTTTCTTTTCTTTTGGTTTTGTAGGTACCTGTTCAATTTCCGTGGCGTTGCAGCTAGTTTTCGTTTCAAGCATTTGTTTTTATGCGATTCACTCGTTTTTCATGTTGGCAATGAATGGATCGAGTTCTTTTATCCGGCTTTAAAACCTTGGGTTCATTATATCCCTGTGTCCACTGATCTCTCTGAAGTCAGGTAAGCGTTTGTTTCAATGAACTTCTCAAATAACCTCTCTGTTACACGGAATTTGCGATAAGTTATAGAGAGGATTGGGGACGGAGAATTTGTAGTGCGAGGTTTACGCAGATTTATTACATAAGTCTCGGTTTCTGTGCTTGAAATCCAGATCAACAACAAAAGCCATTTGCTACAACCAGTTCGACCTACCTGTATACAACACCAATAACTTTGACTCGGGTAAGGTCAAGGTTTCATTTAGAAGATTAGGACTTGGAGTATTGTTGGCCTGTTTCTGACGTTGTATACTCTGATCAGTGTAATGGAAAATCTTTAAGTATTTTATTTTCAATCATGTTTCCCAATTCCCTGCAGCGTGCAGTTTTGAACCTTTGTACCTTAAAAAATTAGCAGAAGTAACCTCCGTTAAGAAAATTCTTACGAATAATTCATATAATAATTTTTCAACAGGGATCTTATCGAATTTGCTCAAGCTAATGATGAAATTGTCAGAGACATTGCTAAGAGGTAAGACATTTCTCTCAAACGAAGTTCATCACGAGTTAGTCCTGCCACCCTTTCACGCACATGCTATGGCGATAGGACCTCCCTAAGGCCCTGGAAAAACGATCAAATTGTTGGTCCAACATTTTAATTTTGCTTTAAAACAAATGTTTCCCGTTTGGCCACGTCCAAAAACATTGCTGTCTAAAAACATGCGCAAGAACGAACGCCTTGTTGCAAAGAAATGTTGCTAGGTGCCAAAATGTTGCAAGTTGTTTATGTTTGACAATGAGAAAAAAATGTTAGACAAGCAATGTTGGAAAGGCGGCCAAGCGATCAAATATTGTTTGACAAGCAAAGATAAGCAAAATTTGTGGCGTGATGTGTTTGAAAATGGTCAAAACTTTTCCTTCACGCAAACAAAAATGTTGGACGAGCGATGTTTCTGGACGTGGCCAAACGGCGAATCATTTTGTTTGATAGGCAAATTTCAAATGTTTATCAAACAATGTTTGATCGTTTGCTCATGGTCTAACTACAAGGGGCTTGCTTTATTGAATCTGATTCACTATTTCCGAGATTAGACCATATCTCTGTTCTTATAAAGTTTATCATAGTTCTTTTTTACATACAGCACTTTATAAAAAACTTAGAACATCAATAATTATATCTTTCAGGGGAAGGCAGTTTATTCTCTCGAATCTACGACTACGTGACATTCGTGAATATTGGAAACAACTTCTGAAATCATATGCAAAATTGATGAAATGGAAACCAAAAAGAAACGAAAAACTAATTGAAATCAACTAGAAAGGAAGGAATGAATGTAAATATTAATTCATTGGTTTATTCATATATTTTTCATTTTTATTTACACCCTTTCCTTGGCTATGTTCTTCCTCTCCTAGGTGATTTTGAGGGGTTGCGGCGAAGGTGCTAACAACTCAGTTCCCTATATAAACGTGTCTTTACATGGTATATGTCTCAGTTACAGTATATATGCCTTAACGTATGGGTTGTTTCAGTTAAAACCCTTTCTAGATCTACCAACCGTTTTTCACAGTTCGTAATTTGCCAGCCCATTTCTCCCAGTTATCTTCCATCTGAGACACATGTGCGTACATTATTATGGTTCAGATCCCCTGGATCTTTTTTTACAGTCGAAGTACTAAAGTAGTCTAGCTTGCAACAGTGTATTCTCACAGCTCTTTGTTCAAAGCTTGTCTAACTTGCAAGCACCTACGCTGTATTGTCTCAGTGGGGGTACACTACATGCACATAGCCGTTAGATGGGGTCACAGTGGGCAGGGGACCAAAACCCAAACTCTACCGGAATGCAGTCTCAGTTGTTCAACCCCTTCCATCCTTGCAAATAGTACCAAAAATACGCCCTACATTTTGTGCACTGAGAATAAGGGTACATTTTGCGGAAACCCTCCTTTCCAATCAAACCTTTCTATTGCTTGCAACAACAACAACAAATCAATTCAATTCAATCAACTGAAAACATTTAGGCCCAAAATCAAAGCTTGATGTTGTTTTGCATGTTGATGGTTTTCAAATCATTTTCAAAATGGTATGGAAGTTACTTTTATTGACTTTTCCAAGTTTCTTCTACTTTTCAAATGCAAAATTCGTGATTGAGAGGAACCTTGTCATTCCAGATGTTTTTACAAACCCTGGAGGTTGCTATCGCCATGCAACATGCACAAATTTAGGTGCAAATTGCTATGTAGGTTCATCATCATCATCTAATATAACTTATCATTGTTGCAAATGTGAATGCAAAAAGACAAAGCCGTATTTTTATTCACTTTTTACTGGATGTCTTAATTCAAAAGATATTTTATATGGAAAAGATGGACATGCGAAACATGAAAGTAAGTTTGATGTTTTTTGTTTCTTTTATGATGCTCTTCTCATGATCATTATCAGCATCATCATCATCATCATCATCATCACTATCATCATTATTGGCATCATAATTATCTGCATCACCATTCTATGGTTGGTCATCACTATCATCATCATTACAATCAATGTCATCATCATCACCACAACGATCCCCTTCATCAGAATCGTCACCAGCATCACAATCATCATTGACTCTGAGGAGTGTAGCGTGTGCACACACAAGATAAACAATAGAGCAATAGAAAAGAGCAATGGAAATGCGCAGATGTTGTCAAGAAATTACCATACTCCGCAGACCAGGTCATCATCATAATCACAATCATCATTGTAATCATGATCATCACCATGATCACCATTGTCAGAATCATTGCTAACATCAGGCATTATCATCACCATCATCAAGACCGGCATCATCACTGTCCTCATCATCATCATTACCATCTTCATCTCAGCATCATTGTTATCATCATCATCATCATTATCAACCTCATCATCATCATTATCATAACCATTATCAATATCATAGCTGTCACTGCCAAACCCATCAGAATCACTTATATCTTTTATTTTTTCATTGTTACATATTTCTGTTGTAGCTTGTCTCTTCACATTGGATTCATCTGGAGAAATCCACACATTTACTAAAGCTGATGAAATGCAAACAGAATTAAATTACAATAAAACTTCAAATAATTCATCACTTTTGAAAAATCCTGATATCTGGTGTTTTCCAAGAAGAATTTATTTCTTCACAAGATATGGGAAAGAAAGATTGGCTTTTGAAAATAGTTGTGCTGAAATTATTGGAATAAAAATGGAAAGAAATAATTCCAGTGGATCAGTTTCTCACTATCTTAAGGTAATCCCAAATGCTTATTCCAAGATCAATTTTTTTATCTTTTTTTAACTCACCAAACATGTTTCTGGACATCTGATTCACTTTAATTTGTTCCTTTTTTACTTAGTTCGAGTCAAGAAATTTATCAGACTGGAAACTGCAGGAAGGAAAATTATTGAAAGTGGAAATAATTTGTAAAAATTTGAGAAAGAATTTGACAATAGAAGCTTCATCTTGTTTGATATTCAGAGTGAATGGGTCTTACAATGGTTTGTGGATTTTTTATATTTGTAAGATGCTTTATTGCTTATTTTGTGATTGAGTGATTGACAACTGATTGCTGGATTGATTAATCACCTGTAAGTGATTTGTCATTATGTTGATCAGCTGGTCAATCATTCATTGCTCATTTGATTGGTTTTATTTGCTTTGTTTTGTCTTGGTTTGTTTATTTGATTGATTATGAATGATTGATTGACTTATTTAAGTAGTTCATTAGTCAACTGATTGAAACGATTGGTTGTATGATTGAATTATTACATGACTAGTTCCTTGATTGAACCTTATTAGCTGATTCAAAAATAACGATTGAAGAAGTGATGGTGTTATTGATTCATTAATTCATTGATTTGTTAATTGATTGATTGGCTGATTGATTGATTGATTGATAAGATGATTAACAAGTTCTTTTCTTTACTCAGATGAAGATCCATTTGTGTCTCATCATTCTCCAAAACTTTGCCCCCCTCCACCACCCTACATCCCCCCTCCAACAACTGCTCCTCCTCCGACGGTAAGCCATCTTTAATACTTCTTGAATTTTGTCACTGATGTCAATTACAAAATAATGGGTGCATCTGCCCCTAAAATGAATTTAATAAAATTTCTTTTTGATTTTTCTAGAAGAAACCTTGGAGAAAAATCGCTCTTGCAGTTGGCCTCTCTTTAACAGCTTCAATTCTAATTGTAACTTTGGCTATCATTGCGATCGTTTGTTTTATCAAAATAAACAAAAGGTCAGGAACGTCTTTCTTTCTGTATTTTAAGATATGTCTGATCCAATCAAAAATATTTTGGACATGTCCTTTCCTTTTTACTTGTTTTCTATCAGAATTAGTTTATTTTTTAGAAGAGGTTTGAGCTGTCTCGGGTTGGCCGTAACCTCGTTATAACTGATGATAACTGGGACGAAATCGACGTAATGTATTTCCTATAAAGATCTGATGACTTATTAGAGCTTCTATAAATCGAGTAGGCACGTTTTAAGATCCGTTAGCACAGGAACGGATCCGATAGGCTTTCCGTTTATACGGGTACACAGGGATCCGTTCCTTTTGGCAACCGGATCGTTTCTTTTTGGATACGCTAGAAAAGCGGATCCACTTCGACCTGTTACCGGATGGTTCGGATCTTTTGCTCTTGTCTTTATTTATATACTTAGGAAAATAGGCTCATTTATCATTATTATCATTTTAATCATAAAGGAAAGAAAGCTCACAACATGAGCAAGGTGATCCAGCAGTGAACAACGACGAACAGGAGCAACTCAATCAGCCAGGTACCCTCTTTCGTTAAGCATAAATGATTAAGTAATCTTCGCTTTTTTATTGGTGCATTTCAACCCGCATCTGTGTATAAACTCTTCCTAACATGATCTCCTTGCCATTCTGGGATAGTTAATGTCCCCCAAGTTATCCTCCAAGTTATCTCTAGTAACTTAGCTCTTTCAACGATCTTTCTTTTTATTTTTATCATCATCACCATCAACATCATCTTTATTACCATCAACATCATCAGCAGCAGCTTATTCATGCCACTCTAGCTAGGTAGCCTCCACAGCCGTTTCCAGCCAGCCCTATCCTTGTTTGCATCCTGGCGACACCATATTTGAAGGTGCTGTGGCGTCGTGGTGTAATCCAGCTGACTCGTGGTGTCAGAAGTTCAGTGTGGTCAGGGTTCGAGCCCAGCCACGGTAGCGTCACGGCCAGGGTCGAGGTCTCGATTAGTTAACCTACTACTGAGATCCTAGCGACTGGCGCTAAAACACCATTTCACCTTCACCCTTCACCTTCCTTCTTCTATATCATTCCTCCAACTTTTCTTCGGCCTTCCCCTTCACCCTGTAACTCCTTTTGGCGTCCATTCGGATTTTTTATTCTATATAAACTATTGTTTGTTTTTCCTCGTTAGATATTTCATCTACTGATGAAAATACGAATCAAACAGAAGTCAATAAAGATGAAGATGAAAAAGCTGAAATAAAAGTTGAACTTCTACCCAAAACATCATCTGAAAAACAGTTGAATGAAACAGATGCAACATAGGTGAGACCGTTCCTTTATTATTGCGTGCAATATTGAAGCTTTACAAAATTGGTGTTATTTATTACTTAACCAACAGTTGAATAAAACGGCTGCAACATCTGTTGCATGCAATATTGAAGCAATGCTCTGTGTTATCAATTAATACACATGAACTTAAGCAGTTACAACATAGGTGAAACTAATGCGATGCTATTGAGTGCAATATTGAAGCAGCGTGAAATTAATGTTGTGTTTATAAAAATCATTTATCGAAGTTTGATACAGCATTGCCAGCCAAACTGGATTGTTGTTGTGTCATTTCATGCAACGTTGAAGCGATATTCGGCATGTTTTATCTACATAGAATACAATCTACAATTTACTTGAAGATATTCATGTCGCATTTTAACCCAAAACGTATTTTAATTCAGAGACACTTTTTACTTTTGAATTTTCTATAATTTTAGTGGAAATTTTCACAATAGACTGTAAATAAACTATTAATATAGGCTTTTCATTTAAGTGCCTCACAAACGTAGCTTTAGGTACTCCGATCTTATTTAAAATAACTTGTATGATCTAAAATGCATTTTCACATACACGTTCATTTAATACCGAAGTACTTCTGTATACGTATCGAACATTAATTACACTTAATTACTTTTTATATGCTATTTGTAAACACTTTCTCACAACCATATTACGCTCATTGATTTCATTTAACATATTTTTATTTAATATTGTTCTGGGAAGTCAATTATT
>JAADKT020024793.1:0-11176 GCA_011763395.2 Chrysaora chesapeakei
TTTGTAAATTTCCGAATAGTTATTGTGAATTTTGTGAAATTGGTTTGCCTAAAGTTCGAGCACAAGGAAAACCAACAGGAGTTGTCAAAAGGGGTCATTTAAACTGTCAGTTTTAAGAAAACTGGTGGAAAATTCGCTAGATTGGTGGCATTAATTAAGCAACTTTGCCCCACTATTAAGTCTTTTTTCAGGCAGATGCAATAAAGAAAACGAAGAATTATCTTTAATTAAATCACCTCCAAACAACAGACGGGAATCTTCCATTTGATCTGAACTTCGCACTTTCCGTGAGATCTTTATCATTTGTCCATGCAGGCACTATATGGAACTTTGGATAACTAGAACAAGCCCTGAAAATAGACAAGGACGAAGTGATTGCAAAAGATAGATACTATTAGTGATCGTTTAAACGCCAAAAAATTTCTCTCTATCCTGGGCGGTAATTTGGGAGAGGGGTTTATAAACGAAGTTTTACCTCTAATGATTTTGAAAGGGCATGACAAAAGCTTTGGCATATAAGATCCTGGCACAACTAGGCGCTACGCTAATCACGAGGAGACGAGTAGCCTCGAACGTGCTTTTACATACTTGAAAAAGTTAAAATCAGTTAAAGATTCTTAAATCAAATAAAAGCCCATGGGCGTCTATTTAATTTCATCCTAAAGCCCTTGGCGTTTGATCGGGAGGGGCGATAATTCGAGAGTGGGCGTTAGTACAAGATTCGAGAGGGGGGCTAATTCAGGGGTACAAGATTCGAAGGGCGCTAGTTCGGAAGGCGGATAGGCGTTCTATCGGCCGTTTTCGATAATTGAGAGGAATTAACAGTGTAGTAATGTCATTAGCCATTATTAAGCAAATATAAGATATACTTACTCATATTTTGAATTTATTTCTGAAACTCTCCAAATGCTTCTAGTATCGAATTCGAGTCGTTTCAGCTCATAAATGAACCCACTAGCATCTGGTAGCACTAAAAATTAGAATAATGAAATACAGGAAAATCAGAGCATATGAGATTTATGCACTTTTCTTCCGTTGCCAAATGGCATTAAATATCATCAACGATCTAACCTTATTCAGGTTGCTTTTCTGTCCAAAACGTCCTATATATTTAATACAGATGTTTAGACACCGTTTGACACGAAAGAAAAAGATACGGATCCAGGAGATCCGTACCTTTCGAATACAATAAGGGTACGATTTCATTGCCTTCACAAAAGAACGGATACGGAACGGATCCAAATGGATTCGCTTTTCTAGCGTACCTAAAAAGATACGATCTGGTTCCCAAAAAGAAATGGATCCATGCGTATCCGTGTAATCGAAAAGCCTATCGTGACCTGTTGGGAACAGATCCAATAAGAGCCGATCGCATGTAAACAGGGAAAATCTATGCTAACGCAAAGTTCATTTTTTTTTAACATCTCTCGTAAACTATAGCATATAGTAGCTATTCTAATCAACAATGAAATTTCTCTTATAGAAAATCGAAGCAGAGTTTTGGCTGTTCCGTTCATGATAGTAAAGCTACTAGTTTAATCTGCGCGTTATACAAGATACACAACAAAAAATATGGTGACATGATGTGCGTAGCTATATGTGGGAAAACAGCGTAAGATATCTACATTACATATCAGTAAACCAAAATATCCTTAGACTATGTATAATAGATTTTCAAAATAATGGTTCAAACCTGTTTTCGACAGACCATTCCTTATTTGTTTTTGCTGCTGGTGAAAATTAAACGCAAACAAGTCCTCTACATTGCTTGGTGTAGCAGTTGCGGTTGTTAGATGTTGCCACCATCTTGTTGAGAATTCTGGTATATCAAAGCTTATACTAGAAGAAAAAACAGAAATGTACATACCAGAAACACGGCTTTGCAAGTCAACTACTCAGTAAGGCAACAAAGAAATCATTGGTGTTCTCGGTTTATCAATTACACCATGATGGATTTTTTCAAAATTTCAAGATTTTGAGTTTGGGTTGCTAAAGGTGCTGTGGCGTTGTGGTGTAATTCAGCTGACCCCTGGTGTCAAGAGCTCAGTGTGGTCAGGTTTCAAGCCCAGTCACGGTAGCGTCACAGCCAGGGTCGAGGTCTCCATTAGTTAACATACTACTGAGATCCTAGCGACTGGCGCTAAATACACCATTTCACCTTCACCTTCACCTGTTAAAATCGTATAAAGCATCCAGAACTTAGTCTTGGCGCAAAACCTCGCTGTTTTACCGCTTGTAATATTGATTTTATGAGCGTGCAAAGTTCTTGATTCTATAAGGGCTTCGACCATGAAAAGTGACTTGTGGTGAACTTTTAGCTCGACTGGTCCGAGCCCTTGAAAAATCGTAAATTGTGAACGCTCAGAAAATCAATAATACAAGCATTAAGATAGTAAAACTTTGCACCTGGACTAAATTTAGGCTTCTTAGTACGAATTTGGTATCGAAAACTCTATATCTCGAATATTGAAAAAATAGTGGCCTTCACTGAAAAGGTGTATAGTAAACTTTTTTTAAAGTAGCATAAGTAAAACTAAGTTAGTTGCATTGATTACCTGAAAGATCTTCCATCTTTACAATATACCATCAGATCGAGTAGATCTCTTATTTCAACAAATTCAATGTTTTTAACAGGGACCTGTAAGAAAAACAACATAATCAACATCTCAAGTTAGCAAATAAAAAATTTCTACATTTACTTCAAAAGTTGTACCATCCGTCCATGTTGAATCTGACATTGCAATAAAACCAGGCTTGTATGTTGGCATTTCCCATAGTGAGAATTAGTTGCCAACTGCTAATCAGCAGTCTTTTAAATTAATTTCCTTCCCTAGTTTTCTTTCATTGAATCCGGTTGCCCCTACAATTTTTGACCTCTGGCTATGCCACTACTTCTGCCTGCCCCCCCCCCACTCATCAACATATAAGAAAAACCCAAATGAAAGACAAGATACTTACATTATAGAATGTCTCTGGCAAACAAACAATCAATCTATAGTTTGTTAGAATAACATAATTTTCTTGAGTATGGCAAGTATGCTCAAGTTTCTCTCCAGGCAGTTGTGGAAATGGTAGTTCCCACTGGCTTTCACCTAAATAGACGATAAAAAATATAACTTGACTTAAAAATATAACTTGGAAATATAAAATGACCGGTTTCATTGAGCTGGCAGTCCAGGTTTGAGTCCTATCAACTGTGGTATGCCATTTGTGGAAAAATCTATCCTAGTGTTCACCATTCATGACAAATAAATGCTAACTTAAAAATATATATAACTAAAAATCTCATAATATTACCCTGAAAACCTGTTGCCGAGAGAGCCTCTTTAAAGGACCTTCGCTGGGTGGAATTATGTTGTTTTAGAAAAATGCACAACAGGCTATTGTTCAAAACAATAGAACAGAATCAGCACAGTGGGGAAAATGCCCCCTGGTTAGTATATATAGAGAGTTGCCAATGTTTGTTTCTTAAATAACAAACAAAGTTTTGCAAATCTTAATCATACAGACACAGTTGAGCAGATACCTTTCACATAAAACTTTCAAGGCAAAAATAAAAAAATAGTTTTCAAAGGACTGGGGTGAGAAAATAAATACATGTATTTTTGTATAAGAAACCTAGCTAAAGCTTCACTAGTAAAAGTTTCTTAAATTTTCTATTGTTTTTATTGTTTTAAGAAACAAAAGAACAAAAGAACCTATTGTAATTTATTATAAAGTGGTTTCCTACAAAAAAAACTTGTATTCAATCTTGTTTAAAATTTTTAAAAAAATTCATCAAAGTTCTGTCTGCGAAGGTTTCTAATACACAAAATTTGCAAACATTTTATTCATATGAACTTCAAGATTTTTCTTCAAAGTACCCCAAGGATCTCAAACACTGCCTCTCAGTTGCCTGCTTTACCCATGAATGATTTGACTATAAACAGTAATTAAATTGATTTCCTGGTGCAGTCTTTAATTATTAAAATTTAAAGGCTAATTTATTGAAAAAGTTAATCTTGTTGCCAGAAAGACAGGTGATGCCCCAGCAGGCACAAACAATGATCATTGTGAAGCAATTTTTTTATTATTTATTTTTAATCCAGCCACAGACAGTGACTGGTCAGAACAGAGAAATTTCTTAGCCTTTAAGCCTGGTTTTTGTATTGTTGTCACAGTGACCAAGTTTTAACAGCAGTGCAACAATGAGATGCCCCTGATCAACTGGCTTTTCAAACAAACAAACAAACATCACTGTCTTTGTAATGTCCCTGGAGCATGGTTGTGATGTGTCCCCAACTGTAAGGACATAATTATGCTCACTTTCATGAACTTTCACTTCCTCACGCAAATTTTTATACCCTTCATTAAATTTTCAAATCCTGTAAACCAATCAAGAGTGCAATGATGCTCAAATTTGAATTAAGGCACTACTGTCAGTTATACTGTAGAAGTCCGCAGCCTGTTGCAGAGTGGTAGCAAATAATGAATATTATTGTATTCGAAATAGACACCATACGGATGATGGGACATTAAAAATGTACCATACAGAGGGGGATAATGATTACATGAGGAGGAAGACAAGGACGATAGGAAGAAATCTTTGTTGATGACTACAATAGATGGCTGATTGCCACTGAAATATTGTATTGGTGTATTTTGATCAGAATCTGGGTATAAGTACTTTTTATTACTGCCTTAGTCATTTTTTCGGTCTGTTTCTGATGTTTATACTCCGGGGAGTGTCAGAAAAAAAAGCTTTTAAGTATGTCCAAAACGTTTCTACTGTTTCTTGCGATATTGAAGTTATGTACTGCTCAAAGACTATTCAAACATTGCTAGTCCGTATTGATAACGATGAGAAAACATTTGTTTTATGCAAACAATCTCATACGTAAAACGTGATGGTCAACTGCTACATTGTCATAGTGCCACATCTGCCACATTTCTGTAATGTTCTAGTTAGGGCACAGCAACCTTTTGCTGTGTATTAGGTTGATATTTGCTGGCTCAAAACTTATTTCAATTTCCCTTTTAAGAATTTGAGGTTGCAGGTGTCAACTATAATGTATTGAAAAAAATATCAAGACAACATTAACACAGTTCTTACCATCGATTACTACTTTCCCTGATTGGAGATTACCATCATGCTCTTGATCAACGACAACTAGGGATGAATTTGCAGGGCTTGCACCATTTCTGACAACCCCATTCATTCTAGAAATAGAAAAATATAGAGAATTTAGGATACAGAAAATCAGAACTTCACATGGGTCATCTAACAAAAAGTTCTATAACTCCTGACAATTTATTATTTATAATGACGATAAGCAGATTTTGCATGCCATGGTATTTGATCAACCTCGTGGGGAGGCACCTTGCTTGTTCTGTGGTTCTTACCCTCTCAGGGAGTTTATTTTCCCAAATAAGTTGGACAAATCAGAGGTTTGGCAAAACATCTTGAAAACTCTAAAATCAATGCCAAAAAACGTTACCTATTGTTGGACGAAAGAGATTAATTCCATTTCAAAGTAAAAAATATATGATGAAATGAGGACAGAATCAAATTACTGTAAAATAAAACCAAATTGAGGAAGTTTAACAATTTTGTGACTGACTTTTCAGCCCTAAACAAATTTTTTTGAATAAAATTTCTAAGAAATGAGAACATCTTTTAAAAAATTGAATTAGTTGCTCAAATTGAGAAGAACTTTGAAAATCTAATTTTTATATAGACTGTTGTTTTAATTTCACTTCAGTCGTGAGAAGACGAGCGGGCGAAAGCTGCCAGACAGGAAAGAACTCAGACATTTCAATAGATATAATAGATATAAGATAAAAACATTTTCATTTAGGAACGTCTTTCTTGGAACAGAATCTTTTACTAGTTATAACGATTCAGAAATCAGCATTGTTAGCCTAATAGACTGTAAAGATAGGGCAATCAAAACTGAGAAATTTTTTCCAGGCAAGAAAACTGTCTAAAGGTGATAATCCGAAAATGCAATAAAAAATCCTTTTTAGGACAAAATCAATGAAGGCTCACGCTGTACAAAACATACCTTTGCAAGGCGTATCTGCTTTGGAAATCACATTAGCTTGGATGTCTTTGAGCTGACTATTTCTTGCATTATTTCCTACTGCATATTCAACATCTGAACAAAATAAACCACACGGAAATTTAAGATGTTAGGTTCAGGCCTACAGTTTGCAACGGTGAACAAATGCTCCGCTTCTCCTGCCTACTCTTCAAGTGTCTTACGTCACTCATCACGTGACCTGTCGCTGGTAACTTACGATGTTGTTGATGTTGTATTTAAATTTGACGCGCGTTTTGGGGGGCATTTTGTTTAGCGATTTGGCGCAAACGATTTTCCTGCGTTAAACGCAACGCACATTTTCACAAAATTCGATTTTACACTTTAAGATGCGCTTGGTGCGTTGCGCTTATGTGCATCAAGTACCTGAAATCAACTCCGGTCGAATTTTTTTGTTTCCGGTTTTTTGACCAATTTATTTCCGTTTAAATTTCAAGTAACAATGCTTTCAAATAGGTGCTGCACTTCTGCCGCGCTGCTATTTCAGTGCCGATTTTGATAATGCAGTTAGCGTTAAAGGAAGGGAAGCAAAACCCAGAAAATTCATCAAGTTCGTTCAAGTGCTTCTTCAGCAGTTTTGAAAGCACGAGTTACACCATAACAAAAAATCAATTTCACAGCATTGAAAAATAACATACAATAAATAACTAAACTCAGCAGAGTGAAAAAATTAAAGTTCTTATGTTGCATTTTATTTAGTAGCATTTAGTGAGTTAACTTTTGTTCATGAACATGCATAGGTGCTTTAGAATATTTTGCCTGCAAAAGCTTTCAAATCTGGATTTTTTGCAACAGCATGCAGCTTACCAGCAAAACAACTAGTCTAGAAGGTCAAATCATGAGTCTAATATTTTATTCATCTTAGCAGGGAAAAGTGCAATCATCTCTCTACTGATATCCAATTCAGCTTCAAAAACGTTTGGCATATTAGGATGCGTATCACAGTAATTAACAATAAATTCATACATTTTCTGTTCTTCTTTCATGTATTCTGCTTTTCTATCTCGCTCGGGTGTGAGATATTTTGAATTCAATCTTGCTAAATGAAAGTAAGCAAGTAAAACGCCCCTGACTGCATCATCTTCATAATCCTTAGGATGCTCGTTTTTGTGCTTGTATGAATCAATGAATGACTGATAATACCGCATACTTTGTAGTAGCATTTTGTTGAATTTTTGGATACTGTCTGCAGAAACTCTTGCAGTATCCTGTTCCATAATTGCCTTTTTTAAGTCAGCCATTTCACTGTATACATCTCCAATCTCAAATGTCAGCTGTCTGCATACTTGTAAGAAATGCTGGGGATTGAGCTCCAAGAGTGGGGCATTCAATATATCAATTCTTCTTTTCTGCATCTTGCACCTTCTGTCAAAGCTGTCATCATAGAATGACAAGTACTTGTATAGCTGACTCATGTCTTGGCTTATCTCTATAGAATCTGTAACATAGCCATCAAAGACATAGAATTCTGTTGCAGTTTGCAACCATTTTTGACCACAGAGAAAAAGTCGTCTTGCTTCCTCGTAGTCTTTGGCAGGTTTATCAGTGACCTCCTCTTCAAACGATGTGACTTCAAGATCTTTGAACTTTAAATGCTTCAAATCATCCTCTGAAGTCTCTTCGGTTTCTTGAGTTTCACATGATCTTCCTTCTCTTATATTATCCGCATTTTCAAGCATTTTAGTATGTGAAAACATCAGCAAATTCAAACTGTACTTTGCCCAGCATCTTGCTACATCTGCTTTCATTTTGCTCAGTTTGTCTCTTGCCCTTTCCAACTCATCTTCTTCGTATGATTCAGGGTTGAAATTAGCATCTGCTTCTGCTGCTACTTCCGAGGCACATGCAAGACAATACCGTGCAAAATTGTACATATCCTTTGTTATATAATACTGTGACAATGTAGCACAATTGAGGGCCCAGTCAGCTGGCTCATACTGAGCTGTCTCCTTCTGCCTTAACAATGTAATATGACAATATCTAGCAGACTTTTCTGACTCTCCAAGATTACTATAAGCCTGTGCCAAGTAATATAATGTTAGCGTATGTTGTTTCTCAAACTCAACTTCTCTTTCCTTTGCTGCTCTAGCAATCCTTTTCTCTGGGTGCAGTAGAATATCTTTATAATGCAAAGGAGAAATACCAATATCTTTTTTATATTCCTCATAATTCTTTTCTGCTTCTTGAAAATATTCAGCTGCTTTTTGTTGATCACCTCTGTTGGACCATAGGATGCCAAGCTGGCATCTGACAGCAACAAACAGACTTACTGCTAAAGATCTCTTTGCCTGAATCTTTTCGATATAACTCAGACAGTTTTTCAAGTGTTCCTCGCCAGTAGAAACTTCCTCAGTTTCCATGTAATTCAAACCTAGTTCATATTCAAAAGCAGCAAAAAGTAATGCCGGTGCTACAGACCAGGCAGTGACAGATTCATCCTCTTGATAACTATTGCATTCTTCAGAATCATTTTCCAAATCAAGATCTGTTGTGTTGATTTGTTCCTCAGCATCAGACAAAAGATCTTTCATAATTTTTCTTGCTTCATACTTTGATGAATATGGATTTGATTCTGGGTCACGCTTTGAAGCTACTTCAGATAGTTCTCGATATTTTAAGACCTGATCCGAGAGATTTTCAAGCCATGTTGGATCAAACATTGCTGACTGTGTCATTGAAGCAGCGAGCTAGGATGAAGATAGGCCTAAATTTCTTTCTTCAAACTTGCCTAAAAGCTTTAAACGAATTAAGCAAAGCAAAAAACGACCAACTAATCTGCTTTATAGAAAGAAGCACTCACTGAGAGCAAATCACAATCTTTCCTTTACGCTTTATAGAGTTAACTTTCGCTTTGTTGATGATTTGAAGTCACAACTTGCACTTGGCGTCTGCCATAAATCCTGCCAGTGCGTGAAGATCGGTGTCTATTCTGCGCACATTTTATACGCATGCAAATGACCTCCTACTTTTGCCACTGCGCAGCAACCACTGAGTTGAGAGGGTGTTCTGTGACTCAACCAAGAAGCGCTGACATTAACCCCCATTGAAGCATCGACTCGATGCATGTGATGCATGTGACAGAATTTGCCAGAAGGAGGGGAGAAGGGTTCAGGCTCAGAGGTAGTTAAGAGCATATATTTTGTCTCTTTTCTTTCTATTAAGAAACTACTGCCGTGCGCTGGCACTGAAAGTGTCATCTGGTTCTGCAAGACTAAAAATGTTTCTTTCAGCTTGAAGCTCCCTATTCGATACGAAATAGTCGAATCTACAAACAAAAATCCACCCTTAACGCAACCACCCTTTATGCTAATGGAATGCTAATCTAAAATTTTCAAATGCAAAAAGATGATCTCCACTGTGCCACTGACTGTGGAGTGGAGTCGCTAATCTAACGTCTCAACTAATAAACCTATAAGAAACTTCATTTGAAGCAATAATAGCCATTGAAGTTTGAAGTCTATGAGTCTATACCAACAAAAAACCACACAAGTACCATAATTTAACAAATTCATCAAATATTCATAAGGCAAAATAAAATATCCCATAAGATAACAGCATAAAACAATGGCAGTTTTTGTATGCTAATAATGTTGAAAATACGATATAAAGAACGTAGCTACTAAAAACAGACGAAGCAAAATGAGCAGTACACGATGGCGGATACTAAATATGAGAAGATTCCTCTAAAAGACGAAGAAGATGATGATTTAGAGCCTCACGAAAATTTTTTGGAATTAGAACTGCCTTCTTCGAACGATGAGGAAAGATCAGCTTCAGCCGAGGAGGATGCAATCAAAAGTAAAGAAGACAAAGAAGAAATGGAAGACGATGAAGAAGAACTAACGGCTGCGAAACTTAGATTAAAGTGTGTCAGTTTGAGTAAAAAAAAACTTTGTCTGAGGTAAATAAAAGAAAATGTTTTCATATTACGACATGTATTTCGACAAGATAGGAGATTTAAGATTATGATCTTTGAACCTATGTGCAAAATAAGTACAGGTACTATTGAAGAAAGACTTAGTGTATTTGATCTATATGATTGGTTCCACGAATAACTTTAAATGCAACATTTTATCCCCTTTTTAGCTAGCTAATAAAGGAAAAAGTTTTTGAGGGCTTGATTCTTCACCCTACCTGGCAAGCATGTGCTCTGGCATTGGTGAAATGTGGTGGCGGTGAAATGGTGTATTTGGTGCGGAGCGCCAGTCGCTAGGATCTTAGTAGTAGATTCCCAGTAGATTAACTCATCGAGACCTCAACCCTGGTCGTGACGGTACCCAGATGGGGCTCGAACCCCGGCCTCGCTACGCTGCTTACACCACGAGTCAGCTGGATTGGGCCACGACGTCTCAGCGTCTTCACTAAACATTTGCTTATGTTTATTGAGCATAAACATTTGCTTACTGGGCGATTGGATTGTTAGTGTTTCTTTATGGTCCTAATGTTTTCATAGCAGGCATGAAAATGCATTTGATACCTCGTTTGACACCAGAACGAAAAAAAATAGAAAAGGCCAGATGCTTAAATTTGGCTGGCAAAACACTGTATTATCAGTATTCTGCTCGATTTGGAGTCCATAGAGATAACGCTGTAGTTGACTAGGCATTTACTATTTGCTAATGTCTTTCGACTTTTCGTTCAGCATAAAATTCTATTTTGTCATATCAAACTGCAATTTTGAGAAAGTAGGAAGTTTATATTCTTCCCATCATTTTTAAAATGTACGCTTGTACGGATTTTGGCACACAAATTACCGGTTTTATGGTTTTTTGACCCCCCCCCATGTCCCTCCCTGAAACATTTCTTCAAGGAACATCACCTTGAACTTTAATCAAGGTTGGAGAATGATTCTGCTGTCCATTCCATTTGCAATAAAACGAGAATAGCTCCTATGCGTCAGACTATCAGAAGAAGTGTATAAAAAAGAGCCTTGAGGTGCGTATATTTGCCACGCTTTTATTTTCTTCATGCAGACAACTACGAGAGAGTGAAAGCAAGGGAAAACATCGAAAAGTTGCTGTGTCTCAATTCAGAGTCTGGTTGTCATGGATTGCTGTGGTGAGTGGGAAAATATCTACATATCACACGTGGTTATA
>JAADKT020024904.1:0-11172 GCA_011763395.2 Chrysaora chesapeakei
GAAATACAGTCAAAGACAATTTTACTCAGCATTTCAAGGTCTACATATTGCAGTAATTAGATTTGAAAAAGTGCGACATTTTTGATTGACTTAATTAGGCCTAATTAGGCATTAATTAAGGCTACTTCAGGTGAAAATTTTTGAAGGCCCATCTTGGATTCGTGTTCTCCAACCTTCTTTTAGTAGATTTCATTGAAAAAACCCAAGGTTACCCTCTTTGCTAGATTGTTGCGGAAAAAACCCTGTCTACAACAACGTAACAATAAAAACACTAATCGTACTCCACTTACCTTGACCTACCATCAACTATACCGTCAAGTCTGTAACATCAGCATGCAGAATTTCCACATCCTTGCTTAATCTCCCGAAACATCTAATATATTCAAGGAAAAACCTCTTCTGGCCTACCGTCGCGATACCAATCTTCGACACCTCCTGGTGAAATCCAATCTTCCATCCGCCAAACAACCTGGCTCTACTCCCTGTAACCATGGCAATTTTAATACATGCTCCCACATCGACAACAACACCTCCATCAACTCTTCTTCTGGTTCCTCAAATTTTACTGTTCGACAAAATTTTAACTGCTCCTCTTCCTGTCTTATCTACTGTATTCACTGTTTAAAATGCAGCATCCTCTACATTGGTGAAACATCCCGCCAGCTTAACAACCGCTTTGGTGAACATCTCCGAAACGTCAGAAACAAAATATATCTTTAACAGAATCACCAAGACGACGCCGACATCAACATCTCGAAACACTTCAACTCCTTGAACCATTCCATCAATCACATGAAAATTCAAGCCCTTACCCATGCACCATCAGATTCTCGAGAAAGGAAAACCTTAGAGAAGAAAATTATTTCTACATTAGGAACAGTCACTCCTCGGGGACTTAATAAACAGTTTTCGTTTTTGTAGATCCACACACTAATAATACTTCTGCTGAATTTGTTTGTTCTTTGTTTTTTCCCGTACATCTTTGTTTTGCCTCGTTTTCATTTTTTCAAACTACTTATATTTGTATTTTAAAATTAAACCGTCACTTGATGAAGGGTAATGCCCGAAACGTCGTTAAAATTTGTCTTTTCTCTTGGTACTGAATCCTTTAAGAAATTTTGTTCTATGTAAGTTATTCGATAGTACCTCACGCTATATGTCAGTTTATTGTAGGAAAACAGACTTGTACATCTTGCAGGCCTTTCATTATTTGCGGACAGGATCCAGTCCGTTGCCGCATCCTTTTATTTTCAAATAGGGCCAATCAATGGTTTTAGAAAACAAAAGGGAGATTTAAATTTGCGTAGAGAATATCGTTGAAAACGTAGGATCAAAAATCTTAATTCACTGTTCAATATTGCATCATGTTTATATTGTATTATATGTCTTTTCTCCTTAGTCAAATAAATTAATAGTTATTATCCTCTGCTTTTTTAAATTCTTCGTTGCTTTTCATACAAATGATTTAAAATCTATTGCTTGCTGCGCGTGAAAGAGCTTCAAAAGATTTCTGCGGTGTCTTTTTCGATTTAGGCCCCTTCCATTTGACGAATCAAAATTAGTAGACAAATTCATGGAAGTAAATTTTGAGAAAGAAAATTTTTTGAAACTTTTTTGATCATCTGCAAGATGTGTAACACAGCGACGCACTGTTTTATTATTAAACAAACCGTTATTTTAGTACTTGGAAAGTTCTCTTGAATTCCTGAATTATATGCTGGTTGTTATTTTTCTTCCTTATTTGATCAAGTTCTTTTAAAGGTTGCTTGTGAACTGTATCTGAAAAGATTGCAAGCCCAGAATTTCAATGTTTTTCACTCAAGTCTTCAGCAAAGAAATTGGAAATTGCCTTGGCAAATTTTAATTAGATCTCTAATAAACAGCTTTTGATTTTGATTTCAAATTTTTGATACTTTTTCAAATCATTTTTTGATTTATGAATTGTAATACTGAATCAGCAGCCTCTTTATTCAAGTTCTCATTAAAAGTTCATTGGTTTGATCCAAGGTGGGAAACACGGCTCTGAGAAATGCTTTTTCCGAAAAATTTATTGTCAGCTGACCGTTCACACGACCTAGGGTTTCGATTGCAGAAACCCTGCTTGAGTTGCTGTAGCGTGTCATCTGTTTGTTGACACTTTTTAAAGCAGGTAACGATCGAATAGAGAAAATTGGAATAAGAAATGTTGTGGACATTTCAGACGATATTTTGTTTTGGCAATCTTTAGTCATGGTAACCACAACCAACACCACCTGTAGCTTCGGCTCTGGCTTCGACTGCGGAAACGAATAGCCTGCCTTATCTGATTCTAGAAGAACGGCAATGATCTTTGACGTAGACCAAAATAACGGAAGCGTTCTTTCGATATGGTATGGATAAGGACATGGTAAATCAAATTGAGTTAATGGATCAGTTTATAAATAGGCGAAAGGAAATTAATTTTATAATCATATTCTTTAGAAGTGCCATGCCATAGATCCGCTAGGTAAGTCTTGTAGTAAATTTGCTGCTACCAGCAGAAATCTCCAATGCTTTTGTCAAGATCGATATCAGGAACTTGGAAGTCACTACCTTTTTAAAAATGTAATAAAAACCATTCAACTGTACAAAAGGAAGAAACAACTTGAGTTTATCTTAATTGAACTCTTGAAAGCTTAAACAAGAGACATCACAAAAAGCAAGGTAATTTGCTCAAAGATCAAAGATGCATCAGATCTCAAAAAACAATTCCAGTACGTAGAAAAGCAGCTGAAATTGATACAACTTTTATACAACTAAAATTAACACTGATTCTAATTTAATTAAACATTACAGCTTTGAAATTGTTTATAATATATGTTCAACTGAAATAGTCCCACTGTATCAAATGTCATTCCTTGCAAGTTCAGAGTAATCACGCGGAAATGACTTTAGATAAGACCAACGCTGTAGAAATGATAGTTCAGTTGCATATAAACGGTGGTTAAATCTTGCTGGAGCAAAATGCGACTCTTGTAAACTTTGAAATTATAATATACCAAAAAAAATCGAATCTAATGAATTTTCAAAGGTTAATTTAGCGAGCGCAAAAAGGACTCTTAGTGCCACAAATGGTCTGATATGCCATTTATATTACATAGTATGCCTTTACGATCCTTGCTGAACGAAATTCTACAATTCTTTAGAGTTCTAGGTAAACGTATATGCCGTAACTATTTGATCATGGCTCGAGGTAGGTCTAAGTGAATAAAGTACATGCAGAAATATCCAAATATCCTACATCTTTACTAATACTGATATTTCCAGACTTTCGAGAATTCAAGAAATACGATAGAAATTTCAAAAGAAAAACGACAAATTTTACTCGCAAAACATGTTTCGAAAATTCTATTTTCATCTTCAGTTGCATAATACGAATAAGCTGATCAAGAAAACTACACGAGTTAAATAGAGTTAACTCCATCGGTTGACTTAAGCAGAAATGGGACGTAAGAAGGACCCTCAGTTGGCAGTAAGGAGGTCGTATCATATTAATATAGTCATCCTTAACGTGAATATTAAGACAACAATATAAAGCAATATAATTCGTTAACTAATAGATTACACTGGCCGGTAAACTTATGGGCCAGGTAGACGACATAACTAGCAGTTCATTGAAGATAATATAAAGACGAAACACAACGATAATAAAATTTTAAACAGTTTGCCGCCAATCTGGCGGCCTTTTCGTCAAAACACCTCCAAAACTACCAACGATGAGGGTGAGCTAAGGGCACCAGGTGGTCCAGAGCTGAGCGACATTGCGGGCTAACACGCCTGGAATAGTGTCAATCGTCGTAGATGGTGTGCGAATATAGGTTTGATAAAAATCGCTAGAGACCATCGTCGGAGAACCTTTATAAGCAAATCTTGGACGTTTGCAGCAGCCGCTGCTGTGGCCGCGCCGATTCTGAAGCTCTGCGAGCTGAAGTTTGTGTTGAGTGAGGCTGGTAGAGCGTTGTTGGGTGTTCTACATAAGGATAGTTGAGTCAAAAAGGTGTTGTCAGAGAAGGAGAATAACGGCTTGTCGGGGTCTGGGCAGTGACGGAGATGGTGTTGAAGTGCTCTGAATGGGCATATGCTTGTTCCCGATGCGGCGAGGCAGATTATGTGTCCATTGCGGAATGGATCATTTTTCGATATTTTGATATGTCTAGACGAAGATTTTGAGGAAAGCGAAACGTTGAAGGTGAGTATTCTTTACGCAACGTGAATTCTTTTTATAGATAAGGGGCTATATTCAACTGGTTGCAGAAACGGTTAAAGGACCACTGACCTTGTGTGTACGTACGGCGCATAGATTCGGACAAGGAGGAAAGTTAAAGCAACTTCATCTCGCGTTCTAGATCTCCCAAACAATGTCTGGAATTTGAGTTTTATTGGTGTGTGCTTCTGAGGCTAACTGTCTGAAGTTGGTCATCTGAAAGCGAGAAATTGTCAGCAATTGAGTTGTTAACGCCGGTTTAATTTTCACGTTGGTGGTGTATTCGTTTTTAGGAGCGATGAAGAACAATTTGCGGAGTAGTGACATTTTGTGTGGACACTTTGACGAATTGTAAGACCATGTATCCACTTCTGTTCTGTTGTCGCAATGAAAAAGGATGCGTTTACCAGTGAGATCATTAGACCACATCAAGCAAGCTACGTAAATGAGGAATAGCTCCTTGAACTGAATAGAGCGATCGCGAAAATGATTGGGCCATTTTGCTGCGGCCCATTTGCCATTATTATAAATGCCAAAACCGGTGTTACCTGAAGCGTCAGTGTATAGTTGAATGTCAGGATTGAGCGTGATTTCTCTGTCTAAAATTTGATGTTTGCCGTTCCATTTTGGGAGAAATTCAAGCCACCATTTCATATCTTTCCTGGCCTCGGTATTTAAAGAAATATGGTGATTAAGTTTGCTAACGGAAGTTGATAACTCAATCAGTCTGCGGAGGAACATGGACCTGAGGGGATTACTTTTGACGCAAAAGCTAGTTTCCTATTAAAGAGAGTAAATTGCGTTTTGTGCACTTGTTCCTATTGTCCCATTCTTTTACGAGCACAGGTAGGGAATCGAATTTGTCTTGGGGCAAGCGCAGCTGCATTGGTGAGGAAACAATCAAAATACCTAAGTACGTGATACACGTTGTTGGTCCTTCTGTTTTATCAATAGCTAAGGGGACTCCAAGCTTTTTAAACAGAGCGATTGTTTGTTGAAGATCCGAGTAGCAGGCGTCAGAGTTAGGGTGACCAGCTATGAAAAAATCATCTAAGTAATGAGTACTGAAATGAATCGCGTAACTGTTTTTCATATTCCGGGATAGAGTGTTTGATAGCTGTATAAATCTATTTACAGCCGACCGGAGGCCAAAAAGAACGGCATAAATCAACAAAGAACATAATAAGGAATTGAAAACCAAGATAATACCAATAAGACGGCTTAACAGGACATACGAAAAGCGCTTTTAATGAGTAGCAGACCTTAAATTGTTTGAGTTGTTTGCAAATTCGGGACATGAATAGCCAATATCAAAACCTGTTTTATACTGAATTAGCAAATTTCTGATCTGGATAGTTTTGAAGTACTGTTTTAGTTGAATGATCTTAACGGGTGTTGTTATTTCCGCTGGCAGGGGGTTGAACTCTTTTCAAGTGCTAGGGCAAGTGGATCCGGGATGGTTGCCATCACAGATGTTGCAGAGATGGGGATTTTTACAATCGGGAAAATAGCAGCGGTTGTTATTGTGGAAGTATCTGCAGTATTCATTAAATCGGCGTGAGGGACGAAAATTATGTTGACCCCCTTGATTGGGGAAGGCAGATGCAAAATGGCCGGGTTTGGAGCAAAGATAGCAAGTTGGTTGTTGGGTTGTGGAAGCGGAGGAACAACGAATAAATTTGTTGCAGGCGTAATCATCAAATCGGGCCCAGCAGAATGATTTATTGAGTGCAGTGTTCATTCGAAATGTCGTGTCATAGCGTAACCACGACTGAGGAGGGTAGGAACGCTGCAATGTGCAAATTGAGTCCTAGAAAACTGATATAAACGACGTAACAAATGTTCCAAGTCCATCGATATAGCCAACAAACGCAAGATCCATTTTCGCACGTTAGCAAGTATGCCACAAACAAGGCAGGTCGCATGCAGCGCAAGTGGAAATGGCCCTTTAACTGGATGTGGCCGTTTATGTGGAAGTGGAATTAGAAGTGGCCTGAGGTGGAAATGGACTGGTTTTGTTGCACCAACCACAAGAAAGCAATAAGAAAATCTCACTGGGTTAATTTCTCTCGATTCTTGAACCAGAATTCCAGAATGAACATTATTTTTTCGCAAATGAAAAGAAATGAGAAAATAAACATCACGATTACGTACTTTCAGGTGTTTCTGTGCTTTATCTTGTGATGGCTTATCTTATACTTTCAGTAATTTGGAAGCTTGCGATTTGTATTAGCCAACTTGCGATTATCTTACTTAAGAAGTTCAAATTAATGCCCTTGTATTGACCATTTTCATTGACTGTAGATCTCATTCTCATCCCATATATTGTCTGTATAGTACAGTGGAGGATGTCCAGTACAGCGGGGGGTATTCAGAGTACAGTTGAAGGATATGATCCGTACAGTGGAAGGATACCATCAGTACAGTGAGGATGTTTAGAGTGGAAATCATCAGCACAGCGGAGGATTTTCAGTACAGTGGAAGGATATCATCCGTACGGTGAAGAGATGCCATCAGTATGGTGGAGAGATACCATTAGGGCAGTCGAGGACTTTTCAAATTTGTGCACGAGTTTGAGTTTTCCACACTTGGTTACAACATGCAATACTACTGACAAAACGTTCTTAGTAAGAATTCATCACTTATTTCTTTTTGACAGGATTGTGCCTTGGCCAAATTGTTCGTAAACCGTCCAAAAAAATTATTGACATTTCGCAAGCGTTACCCTGTTTTTGATTGTTCCATATATACCAGTAGAGCTTCGAATAATTTTCCCTGTTCATATATTTTTTCAAAACAACACAATATCATATCAAATTATTTACACTGTTGTGCTGAAGTTAGTAAATAATCTAATTCTAAACGAACAAAAACCGTATGATTAGCTACTAAGTCCACTTTGACGTTCATGTACATAACTTGAATCAAGCAAGTAACCACAAAAACTCAGAAGGGTCAATGAGTCAATCATTCTACTGCTCTCATGCTTTCCATTTCTTAGAATTTTATCAATAGCCAACAGTTTTTCTCTTTGCCTTCCATACCTTTTACAACATTCATCATCTGTATCGTCAATATTTCACAATGGATATGCATGTGTAGCCAGCAGTATCAATATCTGAGAAAGAGATAACAGTATGAACATGTTTGGACAGCTGCTGTGGTATTTCTTTTTTATGAAAACGTTTGTATCAGAAAACAGTTATTATTTAAGTTGGGCATCGGGCTTGAAGGGTTTGAAGCCTTTCGTAATTTCTGTAGGTATGTTTACAGGAAAAATCTACAAACCTCGTCAAAATTGCTGGGACACTTAGCCTTTTTTTTAATTTTCGTTCACCAATCTTAGCCCCCCCCCCCCCCGACTTAATGTTTGGAGAACAGCATCTCATTGGTTACTCCAACATTGCGTTGAATAACTTGAATTGCAAACTGAAGCCAGCGCCCTTCACAGCTGTCTGCACATTGCCGCTCTTTTCACTCAATTAGCAGTTGAAGTCGTTTGCCCTCTCATGCACCTGTTCAACCTCCAAAAATTCTGTAGAGAGACAGAAAGCTTCGTCGACAGCCTTGGAACCCCTACTAACATGAATTCAGCTAATAAAGAGTTGCCTTCCACGATGCTGAACTATAGCGATACGGCTCAATTCCAATCTGGACTTGATGCCCTTTTCCATGACGAGATGTGTTACGTCGAATGCGGACAATCACCGTTTTTTATTGCCTCTAGCAGCACCCTCTCGCTTCTCACTCGTCTTGCGCTTCTTCGACTTTACGGCCTTCGATGTTCTGGGCTTCATAGAGAGATCAGGATGATTTGGAGAGAAGAGGGGCTCTGGATCTTGCTTCAACAGATACTTATATACACTGTAATGCACATCATGTTTGTCGCTAAAGTGAATTTGAACATCGTATTTATTCGCAATAAAATCCTTAACTTGATTCCAACGAGCCTTGTCTTTCAGTTTCAATGCCACATGGTAATGAAACTTATTCTCAGAATACTTTGACTCGGAATCCTTGTGTTCTTCAAAACAGACTACCCATTGAACTACTTCTGTACCATTTTTTACCCAAGCATCAATCACACCGTCACCGTCAGCAAAACTATCTTTTGTCAGAAACTTACATAAATCTGCTCTGCTATACGTTGGCAGATAAATTTTGGTTTTAACACGCATACCAAGCTCCATCTTTGTAACCTGATTTGAAAATTTAAATCAAACGCCTCAACAGCCAAGACTCTATGCAACCAATCACTAGCATACATCCTTACTATCCCAAGACCTTTTCTATTGCACTTATCAATGCCTATCTGAATTTATTTCTTTGTTTACTGGAATTTATTGATTTCGGTTGTAAATATTACAAATCTTAAGTTTTGTCTTTTAATTACATAATTTTAAATGTCCTGCATCAATTAACTTTTCTGACGTCTTGTTTTTCATCGGAAACATGCCTAATGTAGAGGCTTTCTCGGTGAGATCAAGGTTCTCATGTTGCGGATGGCGAAGTGTCCCCAATGTTCTTGGTGAGGATTGTAGGTTGATATTTAACGGTCTAATTAAATCCTATAAGTTGGAAAAATACTTAAGTAAAATTTTCAAAAAATTCTTGAGGACGTCTTTAGTGCACTTTTGATTCATATTCGACTATTTTGATGTATTGTATACAAAGGATTCTTTTTTCAAGCCCCTTCAGCCAGATAGATACTCTAGGTTCACCAACTTTTCATCATTCAATCTCTTGTGATATAAGCCCGAAAAGCAAAAGTATGAAAATTACATTTGCATTTCATTTTTCACGATGCGATGGCAAACAAAAACGTCGAAATGAAAAAGATTCGGCTTCGTAGACTTTAAGCAAGAATCAACTACCCTTCGATTCCTTTGTATACTTGCAAAATCAAATTTGCATTCATAAACGTTCGTGCCTATCAGACTGCCGCAGTCCACAGAATTTTCTCCATAAAATCTTTTTCTTGTTTCTTCAAAGATTGATTCAATGATGTTTCTTTCAGCCTTTCAATCCTCAAGAAATATAAAGTCTAATGTGGACGGTAAATATTGCTTTACGCGTTCTTTTCTGTTGAAATTGACAATATTTGAATATTTAGGGACAACTTGGGGGTGAACTGAGACAAGAAAACGTTAGAGTCGGAAAACTTTAGTGTCACTTTTGTTACAATAGAGGGTCAATTTTGATTTGTGGCATTTTCACTAAATTTTATGGATGATGTGTTTCATTCTCAAGGAAATCTCTTAAATGAACATCAAATTTGGGCACAATTTTGAAACAATTAAGAAACCAACCCACTGGACTTTACGGACGATTTATGGCTGTTTTCGAAACCTGACCTGCAATCAGTAACACAGCCTCTCCCTCAATTGTAGGGAAAGAATGGGGTTAATGTATGATCAATTTTGGGACACAGTTGGTTTAGTGCCATTTATTTTACTGTGCATCCCTCTACAATACTGAACATCCTCCACTGCACTGATGATATTCCTCCATTATACAAATGATGCAAACCCACTTCACTAATGATACCTCTCCGCTGTACTTCTAATACAACTCCATTGTACCAAAGATATCCTCCACTGTACTGAATATCCTTCAATAGATGATATCCCTTCACTATACTAATGATACCTCTCCACCATGCTGAGGAATCTATAATCACAATTACGGTGGTACTCTTTACATACTGTGGTGGTAGTCATGCATACTGTGGTAGATAATCACTACTGTGGTAGGTTATTATGCTTGAGGTAATGAATTACTATGCTTTTAGTTGTGGTAAGTTCTTGCGTACTGTGGTGCATAATCACTTCTTGTGGTGGCTTATTATGCTTGATATGGTAGTAGTTTGTAGGCTATATTTAGAAAAACGGAATCCGGAATGCGGAAGACGGAATGCGGAATTCGGAATGCGGAATACGGAATGCGGAATACAGAATGCGGAATATGGTACGGAATGCGGAATACGGAATGCGGAATACGCAATGCGGAATACGGAATGCGGAATACGGAATGCGTAATACGGAACACAGAATGCGGAATGCGGAATACGAGATACCCTTTTTTACATTAATAGGTCTGAAATGATAGGTTTATAAGATAGGAAAAGCAGACATATTGGCAATATTGTATGGTGTTTTGAATTATCTTGACAAATCAACAGAACAGAACGTTGAGTTCAACAAAACATAGTTTTAAATATAACAAACTAACACATAGCGATTGTATAATACAAGAATTCTACTTTCAATGTCATATTAACATTTTGACAGTCATTACTACACTACAAGTCTTTACATATGGTTAGTTTGGTGGTTTACGTAGGTGGGGGACGGGGATGGGGGATTTAGAGCATGGCATGTTGAATTTAGGTAAACAACTCCAATAACTAATCAACTTAAGCATCCGGATAACTGGATTCGTGTACTTTTGATTATCCATGAGGGCGTGGCATAAAGCATCTCATCATTGGAGACATCTTTCTAACTTCGATTTTCTGCTCATAAGAGGCATTTTCATAGGCCCCTTATACGTATCTGCCTCTTTCTAACCTGTTAGGAAGTTACTGTCAGGATGACATTACATAGATACTATTGCTCAAACTTGCACTCAGTCTTGAAATAATGCATATTTTTGTACTTTTTCCTCCTATTTGCCTTTTTCAAATAACGTATAATTACTTTATCTTCAAGTAGAATTCATATTTATACAACGATTACAATTTTTCGTATAATCAGCAGTTCTTTTTATGATGTGTTGCGTAAAGCATTGAAATAAATGCAAACATTTTAATATAAAGAATTCATGGCATTTGTGATGTCTGTCGAAACTCTGCATTCAAGCGAAGAAGATGCGCTGGTTGCAGAAAACTCTGTGGGTACATAAAAACTACTGTTACATTGCATATACAGTAAAAACCCGCGTATAAGAAC
>JAADKT020025015.1:0-11171 GCA_011763395.2 Chrysaora chesapeakei
ATGCAGTCCTGGATTCAAATCCCATCAACTGTGGTATGCAACTTGTGGAAAAATCTATCCTTGTGCTCGCCATTCATGACAAATATATGGAATGGGATAGGACTATATGGAATTTCCATTCCATATAGCCTTGCTCTCCATATATTGATTGATTGACAGAATTTACACTTGCGCAGCAATGTTTCTGGAAAACTTCATAAACATTTTTTGCTGTCACAAGGCAGTAATGTTTGACGAGCAATGTTTGCGAGGTGGTCAAACGGTAAAATATTTTATTTGAAAAACAAATTTTGAATGTTTGACCAACAATGTTTGATTGTTTGGCCAGAGCCTAAGCCTGGATAAAAGTAACATTACTTACCCAATAGTGACGTCAAAGAGGTTACTGCCAATTGAGCTGGAAACTGCCATGTCACCTAGGCCCTCTCTTGCAACCAAGACGCTTGTTATTAGATCCGGGATACTCGTTCCAGCAGCCAGGAACGTTAGGCCCATAACCTTTATGGAAACAAGAAAAGAGAAATATTTGAACGTGAAAGAAAAAAGGGTGAACAGTTAAGCTTTTTAGATCCTTTACAATACTTCAAATGAAAGAAGGGACAAAGAAAAGTAATGCTAATAAAAGTTCAAAATCGTATGTTTAACGTAAGTCTAGGTAGCAGTGACGATAAACCAATTAACATTTGCAGAAAGCAACTCATAGATAGCATCAAAGATATCTTTCACATCATTCACATTTCTTGTCAATAGGCAACTTGCATTTTGGCCCAGCCCTCAAGGTTGCTTAGAATACCTAATATTTCAGTCCTAGCAGAATGACTGGCATCCCTAAAACTCGTTTTTTGGCTCTTTTCTTGTTTTCAATGTAATCGACAAGTTTGCAATCATGTACTGTATAAAGAAAACTATCTCAACCAAAAAATTAACACAATTTCAGCCCTAGTTGCTTATTAACCAGTTGATTGTTAAAAGAATGCATATTGGAGAATGGACACGAGCAAATGCTCGATATTTTTTGGAAACAATGTTTTCATCAAGATTTTGAACTGTTTATTATTTCAGGCAAACTTTATTTCAGCTGGAAGAGCGTTCCAGATTTCAGGCCCTTAGATTCCAAAGGGCTTGGAAGCCTAAGGATGTAATGCAATAATCAGATGTTCCGTGGTCAAACACTTTCTGGAAGAAGAGTTCGAGGCTGCACACAGGCTATGATTCTTTTGCAATAAAAAAATGTTTCTTTGATTCAATCTCCGGAGTTGCTTTATGTTAGTGTGAATTAGCGTGTCTTCACTATCGTAAATATTAACATTAAATAATGTACAATTACAATTATAATTATAATAACAATTACAATTAAAATTACAATTACAATTACAATTACAATCACAATCACATATACAATTACAATTAACAAAGGTATTGCAAAGAAAAGTGAAACATGATACGAGATATGCTACTTAAAGCTTCAAAATTGATACATACTTCAGGTGGAATTCCCAGAACATCTCCAGTAACCGATGCCCACCAAAGCATTAAATATGAGAAACCTCCTATCCACATAATACTACCAAGAAATGTCCACACAAAGAACTTTCTTCTATTCTGAAATGATTAAAAATAAAATTTGCGTTAGTCAAGTTTAGCAGAGATATTCAAGAAAGACACTATCAGACATAAGGTCCTTGACAAAATCTATATAAACTACATGACTTTTTTAAACGTTTCGACCCACGATCTTCGCCAGTTCATGTTCTTACAATGACTAAGGGCCAACTTAGACACCTTAAGAGAACCTATACAGAGGAAGGCATAACGCAGACTAATGTTAAGGTTAGACAGAATCCTAAGGCTAAGGGTCCCAAGGCCCAAAAGATCTTAGTTAGTTAATTAATTGGCTAGTTAGTTAGCTAGTTAATTAGTTAGCTAGTTAGTTAGTTAGTTGGTTAGTAAGTAAGTGAGTTAGATAGTTAGTTAGTTAGTTAGTTAGTTCGTTTGTTAGTTAGTTAGTTGGTTAGTAAGTAAGTGAGTTAGTTAGTTAGTTAGTTTGTTAGTTAGCTAGCTATTTAGTAAGATAGTAAGTGAGTTACTTTATTTAGTCAGTTTTAGTAAGTTAGTTAGTTGGTAAGTTAGTTAGCTAGTTAGTTAGTTAGTTAGTTAGTTAGTAGTTAGTTAGATAGTTAGTAAGTAAGTTAGTATGTTAGTTAGTTAGTTAGCTAGCTAGTTAGTTAGTTATTTGGTTAGTTAGTTAGTTAGTAAGTTAGATAGTTAGTTAGTTAGTTAGTTAGTTAGTTAGCTAGTTAGTTAGTTAGCTCGCTAGTTAGTTAGCTAGTTAGTTAGTTAGTTAGTTAGTGAGTTAATTAGTTAGTTAGTTGGTTAATGAGTTAGTTAGTGAGTTGGTTAGTTAGTTAGTTAGTTAGTTAGTTAGTGAGATAGTTCGTGAGTTAGTTAGTTAGTAAGTTAATTAGTGAGTTAGTTAGTTAGTTAGTTAGTTAGTGAGTTAGTTAGTTAGTTAGTGAGTTAGTTAGTGAGTTGGCTAGTTAGTTTGTTAGTTTGTTAGTTAGTTAGTGAGATAGTTCGTGAGTTAGTTAGCTATTTAGTTAGTTAGTTAGTTAGTTAGTTAGTTGGTTAGTTAGTTAGTTAGTGAGTTAGTTAGTTAGTAAGTTGGTTAGTTAGTGAGTTAGTTAGTGAGTTAGTTAGTTAGGCACACACACTTGCTGTCTTCGCAAGGTATAGGTTTCTGCGCTAAGCACAGAATGTCCGCTGAATAGACTAGGGCTAATCTTAGCAGTGCGACGAATTGAATGGAAGAGCATCTAACAGCTAACGTTCTACTTACTGGTTTTCTAACATCTGGCAGAGTGCAGACCAGAAGAATGACAATTGGAAACTTGATGAGATACCAAAGTCTTGCTAAACAAGATTCTGGCAATGCCAAGGACAAAGGTTCGTCATCATCACAAACGATTGACTCCTGGAAAATGATAAAAACTTGAATCAATCAATTGCAATTTTTTATTAGCTTTTCAGAGCACTATACTCTTCTATACTATACTCTACTATACTATACTATGCTATACTATACTATTCTATACTATACTATACTATACTATAATAAACTATACTATACTATACTATACTGTACTATACTATACTATGCTATACTACTATGACAAAAAGCTACCTTACTTTACCTATGTAAAATATTTAAACAAGAGATTCAAAAATATAGATTCAATTCATGATTGAACATTTCGATCGTATGATCCTCTTTAGCAAACAGTCAATTTGCTGAAGAAGATCATAAGATCGAAACTTTCAATCATGAATCTATATTTTTGAATCTCTATACTATACTACAATATACTACAATAAACTATACTATACTGTACTATGCTAAACTATACTATAGTATACTATACTATAATATACTATACTACAATATACTATACTATACTATACTATACTATACTATACTATACTATACTATACTATACTATACTATACCATACTATACCATACTCCCACCATACTATTTAGAAAATTGCAAATAAATAGGTTAAATATTTTGGTAAATTTAGGCCGTAAGAATGTTCTTAATCCTACTTAAGATCTGAGTACTAAATGGGTTATATTTTTGATTATTTTAAAGAGTCATACAGTTTTTTTATAAAATTTTGTTTACTTTACAATGAAAATAAAAGTGAATTCCAGCGGGTAAGCAGCTGAAATATTTCACAATTATCAACAATTTTAAGCTCGGATCAGCTGGACGCAGATTAAAAAACAACATGGAGGAGGATTTGTGGAAAAATATTTTGGGTTTAGCAAAAACGAATGATGCAGTTGTTAAATATTTACGTTAATCGTTTTAATAAGCGCCAATTATTTTCATCTGCAGCTGAGCGATGCACATGCGCAAAAAGACGGGGCACCTTTATAAGGAACTCGAGGCTGAAAAAATTAAGGAACAGAAACTGTCGAGGGCTCGAGGCTCGGATGAAAAACTAAGAAGCACTTCTTTTAAGTACAAGATGGTTTGTACGAATAAGTACAGTAACAGAATAACAATATGTACCCTGTCCTTCTTCCCAAAATGGCTCCATTTATATTTAAAGTAACAAAACGAAGTTAGTTTATACGAATTTGCTGTAAAATTCAGTATTTTGCCCCCATTTATACATATCTCACTACAAGGAACAGTATAAGGAACTTTCAGCTTCATTTTGCTGAAAAATTAAGGAACTCCAGCCTCAGACCAAAGGTTCCTTATGAAAAAAATCGTGTAAGTAGAAGTGCAACGCAAAATTTGCTATTTTTGTATTTTTTCATAGAGAACTTTTGGTCTGAGCCGAGCCTTGATTACCTTAATTTTTTCAATAAACTGAGTCTGGGGGTTTCTGATACTGTTCCTTGTCATGTTATATTTTCGGATAGCTAGTTACTTTCTACGGCAAATATATGTAAACTTGCTTTGTTTTCTAACTTTTAATACAAATTGAGTCTTATAGGGAAGTACAATGGAAAATCGCTGTGTTGTTATTCGCTTACTCAATGATAAAAAAGTCTTGTTTCTTGAAAAAAAAATATTATGATGGTCTGACGATTGAGTTTCCGTGTTAATGGTACTGAGTAGACATGTGACAAGTACCTAACTTTCATTCAAATTGAATTGAATTTATAATGTTGATGTTCGCTTCAGTCAACATTTTGAACGTCCAGCAATTCAATTCAACGGCAATAGCTACGACTCAGGTAATAAGTCTAGGTATTGTGCACTGTGTCATTTTTCCTCACTGCACACCCGTCAGGCGGGAAATTTTATACTTAACTACATTGAAAAGTATTAAAGAGGACGAGGGTCCATGTAAAAATAATAAATCATGTTCCATACCTTCCTTTCAGCCGCAGCCTCTCTAAGACACATCCGAGACATCCCATGATGACTTGTACAGCTCATTTTTGACATCCGTCCGCTAAACCGGACAGTTTTCTCTACTTTATGAGCCTCGCCAGGGGTTGTAGGCCAATTGCGGCTAGCACAAGAATTGACACTGGTCCCCCGATCCCGTTTAGTGAAGGAATCATCATCTTCCTGTATCGATTGATTCATGCCACCGAAAACCGAATATTCGCTATTGGATCTTGCTGCAGAGCACTGGACACTAGAGTAGTTTGCTGTGGAGGACTGGACACTAGCGTAGTTCGTGTATGTATATTGCGATATTGAGTTACTCGAAGGTCGACTGTATGGAGAATCAGGATTATCAATCGATTGCTTAACGTTGGGGTCTTTCCCATCTGCAAGATAATTATTGACCATTGCTTTCTGTCGTAAATCTCCATTCATCTTGGTATCTCCCTCCTCTAGGATTTTCCTACCTTCATGTTCGAATCTATACTTTTCTTTTACGACAACGTTAGCCTCTTTTGGGTCTACATACTCTGTTTTGACCTCGACTTCAAGGATTGCTTTGATTTGGTGAAATTTATTTTCTGCAGTTGCTGTAAAAAGATGAAAGGTACTGTAAATATAGCGATATATGTTTGTACGGGACTTTAAAGGAATGAACTACAATTCCCGCCAAAAGTCTTAGAACTTAGTCTTTTTCACTCCAGTGGTAGCATTAGAACCCCCCCCCCCCCTTCAAACAATGCTGATTTCCAGCGGTTTGGAATACCCCACGACAACCGGCAATGAATCTTATGGAAGCACAGACTTTACACGAATAGAACAACATTATTTCGGGGGGGGGGTGATTTTCTGTATTTCCAACCGCGAAAAGAAAGAGGAGTCATATTTTGGTGAAATTACCGGGGTGTTCCTAGGACTTTTAGCAGGCATTGTAGAAATGCGGTCTTCTCGACATAAAGTTTCGGTACAATTTTGGGACAAGTTAGGGACGACCTATATTTGACTTCAGGGACGATTTAAGGGTGTAGGCGAACGCTAAGTAACACAAAATCAGTTAGTTAGTTAGTAAGGAAGGTAGTCAGACCTTTGCAATAAATAGGAAAGAAACCACATTTCTCATTGGCCGATGATGGGAGACGGATCTCTCCCGAAACGTTGCCCTACTAAAGGTAGTCAGTAAGTTAGTTAGTTTGTTAGTTAGGTAATCAGTAAGAACACAACTTTTTCAATAAATTAAGGAGAGTTAAGGAAATAATAGGGACAATTTAATGGTCAATTTGGGGACAAAGTTTGCTTAGGGTCGATTTGTTTTACTGTGCAGTCCTATTAAAGAGGAAGACAACAAATTATAAACTCTGTTAAAGACGGGGGGCCATCACTCGGTCAAAAGCGTATAGAGATGTGTTCTATCAGGTCTTCAAATTCGCTTATATAGTTAATTTACTTAATTCAACCATTGACTTAATCAACCGATGTACTGGTTGTATTCATAAGGTTTCTTAAACAGTTCATTGCGAAAGAGAAAAATTAATTAAATTCTACAGCTGCCCATGGCATTGGCAAGGCTACCTTGAAATATTATGTATATAATAACTTCTATAGTATCAATACTATATATTATTAATAATCTGATATACGGGTGCTATTCTGTATCGTTAGTGATTCACTGATTACCGTATGAGCTACGACAAACATGTTTTTCTACATAGGAAAGTTTGGAATGACCCTAGTGGTCAGCTTTCTCAACAATCCCAGATTTTCAGTGTTAAAACCTTCTTTAACCCTCTATGCCACGTTTTCAAAATTTACGAAAATTTCGACGATTTTATAGCGACGAAAAGTTTGAAAATTTATAAAGGATTTGACCGTGAAAAATCGCTGTAGGGGTGAAATTTTACACCCTCAGTCATTTTTCACTGTCAAATCCCTTATAAATTTCCAGACTTCTTATCGCTATAGAATAGACATTGTTAGGACTAGAATCATAAGAACATGCCTTAGCACTAAAATCAAGGTGCTCAATCTGAATTTGGGGACAAAATTTTCGTGTGACGCAATTTTCATTTTTTTGAAAACGAGGCCCTTGACAAATACCCTTTGGCACCCTAAACCACAGCGCATTTTTTTAAATTTTCAATACAAACAGAATATTCTATTGACTATGATTCTGCGAAGACGGGGAACCGAAGACAAACAAAAAGAAATCATTGTTTTCAAGAAGTATCTATCCTCTTTCAAAAAGCAGTCGCAGAAAACTTTGCAAATCCACGCAATAAATCAAAATTTTAATCCAACAGCCTGAAAAGTCTTGATAATAATCTTAAAACGTTGTCCTCGCCTGCCTCCTTTCCCGCCATTTCGGCGCGAAAATCAGACAGGGAAGTCATAGGTAGTCATTCCCTTATTCGTGGTCAAATTTCAGATAGAAGAACATTCGCTAAACATTCGAAATTTTCATTTCTGTCAAATGTTTCATAAGAAAGAATACTCGGTTCACGATTCTGCGTAGATTTGCGTTTCGACTAAAAAAGCGCGAACAAGTGAAAAAAGGCAAAACATAATGGCGGATTTCAGTCAATAACAGTCAACAACAATTCTATACATTACAGCAAGCAGGGACGGGATTTGTTGTCGTGATTCCAGCCCGCAACTTAACCGTCGTCAGGGAAACAGCTTGACTAGCTCTCTGATTTCTTCCATGTTTTGCAAGTCCATGCCCTTATGAGCCCCTCCCCCTAAAAGGGAGTGCGAAATTATGCAAACGCGCGCAATCTTTGAAAGATTCGCCCAATCACGCATGATAAAACTTCATTTGTTTTTCCCCGACATTTTGAGCAAGGTTCTATATAAAGGATGCGTTTCTTCGTAGAACTAAAGGATTGGCTTTGAAAAATTCTTTCCATGACAAGTTTTAGAAAAGGAAAACGGAGAATAAAGAAATTTGGACGTTTATATAAATTTATTACATGTGCAATGAAAAAAATATGGTAAGTTGACAATGCAAAATGGGTAAAAAGGCCAAATTACCGCCCTTCCTGCACCAATTAAGCAATCATGCAATTAGGCACCAAATCATGAAATGATGAGCAGCAAGACCTTTTCGCGACACGCTGGAGCGTATATTTACGCATTCAAGGCCTGGTTAAACTAGGAGGTAAGTCACGCGAGACATTGTTGAATGTGACATGTCCCCTTGATGTCTCCTAGTTTAGCCACCTCGGAAACTTTATGGCGCGCGACAAAATTTGTAGCAAGAGACACGTAAATGTTTCTGGGAGACAACAGAAACATTTCTTGCCTCCACGACATGCAAATGACTCGGGGGACATGTTGCTCGCTTTTCACTCGCATGTTTGGCCCCACCTGGGAGACACGCTGAATACAATGTCGCGCGCGACAAGTCTCCTAGTTTAGCCATAGCTTTACGGGCAAAAATTCTCGTTTCACAAAATCACGTACGAAAAATGGTCCAATAAGGCATCACGCAACCGCCTTGCAGGGGGGGGGCTCCGTTATAACTCGGCCACTTCAATATCTGCCTGAATCTAACCCCGTGATGATATAATTGAAAACATACCTTCTGATATAGGGTCGAGCGTATGAATGACCAATTGCATTACGCCATTCCGATAAAGTGGTCCGACGTCATTCTACAAAACAAAATAGATCAACATTAGCACTAAGCTGGCGGTCAAAATCTTATATTCACTGTGCTAAGAGCTTGCTAAGATCAAAACTCCAAGTAGCTGAGGTCCGGCTTGAGATGATTTATGATATCATTAGAAAATTGTATTTGTTATTGCAGCGCCCGACCTCGTCCTCAGGCCCCAAATTGAAGTCCCATGAATCTCAACCGTCAAATATGGACAGCGGAGTTTCACGTTGAGACCTTTTCACCCTGGGAACGATATTGTGCAGAGCCGGCCTATATTCAAATGCATGACGCGTTTCGTTCTTCTTAGGTTGTTTTTGCAACAAGATGCCACACGAAAGCAAACCTATTATCGCTACTGTGGTGGGTAATCACTGGAATTATTTCATTTCTCCCACTCTTTCGGAAACAGCTACAGAAACTACAAGAACAACATAATTGCTGTTTCCTCAGAGTGGAAACTGCAATTGGAGACAGTATGTAGAGAGAGGGGTGGTGATTGTGGAGGAGTGTAGACTACGACGAATGTAATAAGTCTAGGTAACCACCACTGTGGTGGAATTTTGTACTACTGTGGCAGTAAATTTGCACTACTGCGGAGGATAATCACTACTGTAGTGGGTTATTATCTTTACTGCGCTTGTGGTGGTGGTAATTTTGAACAAAAAAAATTACCACCACAACAAAGAATAGTAACCCAACATCGTAATTCAAAATTGCCGCCACAAAAAGCATAATAACCCAGCACAGTAAGCATAATAACTCACCACAGTAGTGATTATCCACCACAGTAGTGATTATAGGTTCACTAGCGTGCATTACAGGCGAAGAAGACGTCGGGAAAAGACAAATGAGTGGGCACTAGTTATTATCCTACGTTTTCTTGTTCAGAGTCCTTGCGACAACGTCACCTCGGCCGTTTCTGGAAGATCGCTCCAAGTATTTCCTTAGTATTTCCCTTTTAGTTTGATATGAGTTTGACCGAGTTGTAGAGTAATGAATCGTAGTAACAGCTGTTGAATTGAATTACTGGACGCCAGATATACTGACTGAAGCGAGCAACAACAGTAATTCAATTCAATTTGATGAGAGGAAAAGCTGAAGATTTGAGCAGTAAGCAATGGTCCCGCTTTCTGCGTTCTGTGAGGGAATTCCCTAAAAACACAGTTAGCTAAAGTGACGTCTAATATTCAACTCAAGCAAGCCAAGCAAGCTTACTGTTTACATGCGGACAAGAACGATGAAAACGTGCTTGCAAACTTTGACAATAACCGAGTTTTACTCATATCTATATGGTTTTACCAAGGTTTTGATTCTATTTGTCTGTAAAATCCCTGAAACTTAAAGTAATGTTTATATTACCTTGAATAGGGATGAAACGAAAGAATTGAACAGCGGTCTTTCAGCCAATTCTTACTTCAAATATTTATGCGCGATTTCTATTTCATTTTCAATCACAATGCAAACACATGCAAAGCGCAATGTTAGCAGAATTCATCCTATACGCTGTTGACACTCACAGCGAAATTAATAACTTTAGTATATTTTTATGTCTCGTAATAAGTAAAGCCTGTTACTGTAGCAATCGCTCCCACCCTTTTTCGAGCACTGATATAGCTACCAATTATTAAGGAGCTGAAAATAGCTATTAAGACAACCCATCCGTTTTCTGAGTGCTGCCTTGCATTTGCGTCCCGGGGGTAGACTTATTACATGAGTCGTAGTAATCTCAATTGAGGTGAATTGCTGGACGCACAAACTACGTCTCAAGGTGGGGGGAAGATGACTATTCAATCAGGGTTTAGGATTTCGCCGTGCTGCGATCTGATTGGGGCTCAACAAAGCTGGATTGGCAGACCAGTTTGACATGTCACCTCAAAGATTGAAGAGCAATGATAATAGCTAGACTTACTACATAAGTCCCCTAACTTCGCTCGATGTTGTTGTTGTTGTTTTTTAGAATCGCACTGTTGGAGTGACAAATCGAAATAAGGGGAGCGGAAACTTGAGACTCGTGTCGTGAGTCTAGATAATAGCAAACTTCTTTGAGCTAGCAGCTGAAGGGTTGTTGTTGTTGTGGTCGTTGTTTATGTTACGATGACTTGGACTCGTGTAGTAAGGCAATACGCACTATTCTCAAAAGCAAAACGAAACCAGCACATCAGGCCACCACAGTAGTGCGTTTAGGGGCGAAAGGAATAAACGAATAACAGAGCAAGGCAAGGATTTTAGGAGCTGGAACAAGGATTGCCTGGCAGAAACAGACGTTTATTCAACGCAGGCGCACATGACCGTACCAGTTTTGGTTGCCATTCAATACTTGCAAATCGTTTGGGTGGATCGAAACAAATTCAAACGTGGGTCATACGCGAAATATTCAGCCTAAAGGCCCATTTCCACTTCGTTCGCATTCGCTGTTCGCTAGCCATTAAAAAATGGCGAACGCGAAGCGATTTTGATTTCCGCTGCAAGTCAAGCTAAAGCTTTCGGAAAAATTTTACTTTTTTTATCGCCTAAGAATGATCACGAGGCTGTATTCTGTTCGCAAGCGAGCGGCGAACTGCAACTTCGCTAGCGAACAGCGAATGCGAACGAAGTGGAAATGGG
>JAADKT020025126.1:0-11170 GCA_011763395.2 Chrysaora chesapeakei
CCATTTCAACTAAGGGCCTCGTTTTCAAAAAAATTGAAAATTAGGTCATAGAGAAATTTCGACTTCAGATTCGAATTTAGCACCTTCTTTTTAGTGTTGACTGTTGAGGGAAAGTTGTATGCTTCTAGTCCTTAAAATTTTGATTTTATAACACTAAAGAGAAGGTGCTGAATTCAAATCTGAAGTCGAAATTTCTCTATGACCTAATTTTCAAATTTTTTTGAAAACGAGGCCCTTCGTTGAAATGGTCTATTGGCTGGCACACATTTTCTCGTCGTTCACCTCTATTCTGTCCAAATTTCTGTAATGCGTGAAAAGTGGAGAGTAAAAACTTCAGAAGCGAGTGAAAAGAAATAAAGAAAGGGAAATATTTCCAAATTGCGGGTAGAAATCCACCAATCAGAAAAGAGAAGCTGGATTGGTAATGTGTTTTATAAGTTCAAAATGTTCAAAATACAACACCAATCCGGCGTGAATTTTCTGACTGGTGTATTTTCGATCTGCATCTGGGTTTGAACTCCCCCTGTTTCTGACGTTTATTCCCTGAGAAGTGTAAGACGAAAAAAGCTTTTGATTATTCAAGTGATTCACTTTCTACTTAACGCTATACTTCGCAATACTAGTCTTTACATTTCAGTAATTTTTACTTTCATTCTGTAGACAAGGGAAGATGTCTCCGTAAGAGAAATTGGTATTCAGGCGAAAATTGATTCATCAAGTATAGCAGCCCCGACTGATTCCGAAGACGTTGAAATTGAACGGCAGAACCATGCGAATATGGAGAACAATAATTTCGATAATAGAAACGAAGTAAGTAAATAGCTGGACTTTAGGCGTGTTGGCAGAAGAAATTCTTTTCTACTAGAAGCAATCCAAAAGTTAAATAAAATTTCTACATGTTGTAACCGTTCGCGTTTCTTGCACCCCAGTGCATAATCATTTATTAATGATGAAAAGCTTTTACTTCTTTTATATTTGAAGATGTAGCTATTTATTTGGGTACATGCAAGACCCAGAGTTTTCTTCGTTGTTTTACGAAAGGTTATAGTTAAATTGTTTTTATCTATCAATCAATATGCATGATTGGTTTTCGACCTATTTCATGTTTATCAGTGACTAATGAAGGTTACATAGACCTCTGAATTACTGATGAAGATCACATCAGATCAGATAAGTCGAAACGTCGGCACAACATGCTTCCATACATTTTTAAATCTCTCGTTCTTAAATTTTTGTGGATTAAAGGCACACTTTAGTCGATGTGATTGGCTAGTTGTGATGTTAAATTTTTTTATAAATGATCTGGCCAAAAAATTATTGGCAGCCTTAATGCTCTTGGATGATCGCTTTCTGGATTGATTAGAGGGAGTCAGATCGCTATCATCTTCATGAAGTTCTAGGTACACCGAAATCACTGGAGCCTGACTAAAGTCTATTCTTTTTTGTTATGTTTACCCAATCAACGCTTTGACAGTTTGCTTTTAAATTACGAGGCTTATGTTTTAAAGAATGTAGCTATTAAGTGATAGATAAATAGTTTTGATTTCCCTTTAGCAGGTGACTGAAGGAGAAGATGTGACAAGAAGAAATATGAATCTCGGAGCTCTGGATGACGAGCTGGCAAGTATCATATCTGATAAAAATTCTTTTGTACAACTTTTGTGGGACTATCAAGGCATTAACATCTATGAACTCGGTCGCGTGGAAAAAATTGGCAAATCAGCAAAGCAGTATTTCTTATGATATGATTTGTTTTCAAGACAAAAATACTCTTAGGCCTTGCCGTACGATCAAACATTTTTGGTTAAAAATTTTGAAATTTTCTTGTAGTAGCTATTAGGTATCAAGAATTTGAAGCATATGTGAGCATATCTCACTAAACATTCCTAACTTGTAGACTTCACAACGGTTTTTCTTTGCATTTCTGTTCTTTGTACAGAATTATTTTTGAATGCTCTAGGCATCGCAAAGGCGACTTTAAAAGGTGCCATTATATTTCAATGATCAATTGCCGGCTTATTTGTGCGTTTGTTTTCTTCGAAATTTTGAAGATCAAAATAATCCAGATTATTCATCAGAGTTTAAGTTTCGCCTCTCACGACAAATATATATATAAATACTTGTGGTGTTGATAGATCATTTCAACTAAGAGGACTCTTTTTCAAAGAAATTGAAAAATAGGTGACAGAGAAATTGCGACTCAAGATTCGAATTCAGCAACTTCTTTTTAGTGTTGAGGCAAATTTTTACGTTTCTAGTTCTTACGATGTTGATTCTATAGCGATTAATTAAAATTTTGAAAATTTATAAGGGATTTGACTGTGTCAAATGATTGAGGGTGTAAAATTTCATCCCCAGCGATTCTCAACGGTCAAATCCTAAGAATTTCAAACTTTTTTAACACCTATAAAATCAATATATTAAGGGCTAGAAGCATAAAACTTTGCTTCAGCACTAAAATGAAGGTGCTGAATTCGAATCGAAAGTCGAAATTTCTCTATAACCTTATTTTCAACTTTTTTGAAAACGAGCCCCTTAGTTGAAGTGGTCTATGCAGAATAGGCGAACGGCAGGAGAGCAAGTTACATGCTATTTGTTAGATTTTCTTCATGGTTTAATTGCACTTTCTTTAGGTAAAAATGAGAGGAATTTACTCCTCGAGGACGAAGAATATGGAAGGATTACTCAAGTCTGCAAGGTCCGTTATTCTATAGCATTCGTCATACCATGAATCATGATATTTTGAGAAAGGGGATTTTCACTGGCAGCCCTACAGAAATATTAATGCAAATCTTAAGAGAAACGACTCCATTGAATCATTCACAGTTATAGTTATAAAAAAACTCAATATTTTATACTTTTAGTTTCTGTTTATCCATTGTATGTCTTCTTAAATATATTCTTTCCTTTTAGAGACGAATTAGATGAAAAGCAAAAAGAAATCAATTCATTACAGTCGAAGCTTTGGTGAGTCAATTATGATTCGTTTTCGTATGCGTTGCCGTTTAGATGTAGCTTCGCTTCTAAAGAAATGCTATAAAAACTGGAGGCTGTCTTTCTTAAGCCCCGACCAAACGTAGCCAACATTTCTTTGACCCAACATTGCCCAAAATTCATGCTGGGTGAAATTTTCGAAACATTTGGTCTCCTTGTTGGATGAGCCTATACCATGCTAGGTGATGTTAGCTGAAGTTCACCCCACAGAGCAGAATGTTGGCTTTATTTGGCCATGCCAGCCAACAAATGTTAGCACCATGCATTAGTATAGGCAAAGGCGTTGAACTACAGTGCAAAGAACAGCTATCATTCTCGCCCTTCGCCGTTCTCGTTTGTGAAGACATAATCAGTAGACTGTTTTAGCAACAGGACGTGACGGACAATGAGAACGCCGTCTTTGCCAAAAAGGTTTTGTAGCGTTTTGATTCAAATTTTGTCTTTAGCATCGAAGTTTAGCGACGCCTACGGCGTACTAGGGCCAGCTTTTACGAAAGTTCCTCATTACAAATTCAAATCATCGCAAAAAGTAACTGTTTTGGTTGCTGAAGTAACTGTTGCAGCGTCCAGCACGACGCAAAATGTAGACTTTTTCATGAGAACGTGAAAGCAGCAAAGATGACGTTGTCGCCAGAACGCGGAATATCAAGACGCGGGAAAATGGCTAGTGCCCAGATTCTTTGTCTGCTCGTGGGGTCCTGTTGCTAAAACAGCCTAATGTCTAATGAAAGGCACTGTCAGTCTTGTGAAATCAGAAGTCGTATTTCCAATGATCTACAATGGACCTCGTAAAATTATGACGTCATTTATTTATTAATCTTGATATTTTTAATACTTAGGGAAAAGAATATCACAAGAGCCAGCGAAACGGTAAGTTTATTGAGTTTTAACGAGGATTGGTTTCGAATAAGGGCTCGTTTTCTCACTTTGACTCTTGAAGTAATTCATTGGTCTTCTCACTCTACATGTATTTTTATAAGAAACTAAAAAATTGATCCAGTACTCGAAGTTTCTTTAAATTTTCAGATTTTGAGTACTGAAAGTTTCTTAAGAATTTCTTGAATATCCATATTGGCAACATAGTTATTCTATCTGAATAATGTTCCAAACCCATTTATCGATCGTATTTGAATGCATATAGGTTTCCTTTTTGTCTGCTTGTCACAGAAATGCTTTTTTGTAGACCAAACACGGGAAATAAAGTTTAGCTTTTCGCTGTTTGAGGTGAAAAGTTTCCTATGTAAAAAATGTCAAGTATTGGAGTTTCTTAAATGTTTGGCCATTCGAGAGCCTATGGCTTTCTTGTAAAGAGTTTCTTATAAAAAATATGTGTATCCCTCATACATATTTCTGACCAAAACACAATACCAGTTTGGCATCACTTTTCTGATTTTTGCATTTCGATCCAAGTCATGGACATATATTCCGCTTTGGTTAATTGTTTCGATCTGTTTCTGACGTTTATACTCTTAAGCCGTCTTTACACGATCAGATTTTCGTCAGATTTTCATCAGATTTTCTTCCCTTAAGACAATCTGATGTGAACACCTAGTCGTGTAAACACTGACGGCTATCAGATTTTTTCATCAGACAAAATCGTCAGATATCTGAAGAAAAAGAGTCTGATGGAAAATTTGATGAAAAATCTGATCGTGTAAACGCGGCTTTAGGGGTGTCAAACGTTAGAAGCTTTCAAGTATGACCAAAAATTTGTCCGCTCTTTTTCGCTTTCTTAAATGCACATCGCAGCAATCAAGCTTTTCATAGTCTGCGAAGAAATTTAAATCTGTGTTAAAAAATTTCTGTTGCAGGGTTCTAATGAGGCAACGCTTTGTATAAAATGCGCACATAACCAAGCTGTTTTAGGCCATATTCAATCAGATGCAAATGGCAGAGTATTACAGAGACTTCAAAGGTAAATCAAGCACTTTTCGATCACATCTATTTCAAACGATTTGAAGCTATTTATGTCTGCCTCTGTAGAAAGCTAACTCTGTCAGCAGCTACAATACAGTTCTCATCAGTTCTCAAAGGGCTTTAACCGTGAAAAATGGCTTGAAAAATGGGTGAAACTTTTCACCTCCACTTGTCTGAGCCCCTGTAAAATCGCAAACTTTGAAAGGTCTATTGCCTCAATAGAGAATTTGTTTTCTTTTTTTTTAAACAAAAGCCAATGTATTTGCAAAAATATGGGGTACTGTGAATTAAGTGTCCGCAACTAAAAGAGTTTTAATTTAAAAAAAGACGTCTTTTCTTTTAGGGAAAACGTAGAATTATCAGAGACGATAACCAAACAACGTCAGATGCTTGAAAATATGCGAAAAAAAGAACTTGAAGCTTATGTTCAAGTGAAGAAAAGTTGTGAAATGGCAGAACAAATCCAGCTGGAGAAGCATGAGGTTATTATGCTTGGAGATTGTAACCGAATAGTTTTTGAGTTGTACAAAAATTCAGAATTGCGATAAACAGCGGAAAAATTTACGGGCATACTATATATGCTAGTATGTATGCATACTTGTATGCCCGAAAATGTTTCCGCTGCTTATCGCAGCTCTGAAATTTTATCTTTAATCGTACTTTTTTCGGCATGCATTAGCCAGTAGCTTTTCTGGTTTCATCATCATCATCAGCTGTTTTTGCCCCTGCACCCTGCAAGCAGGTAGCCTCCACAACCGACGCCATGTGGTCCGTCTTTGCCAATTCGCATCCAGTTGATGCCGCACTCGTCTTCTAGGCTGTATCTCCACCTCGTTTGGGGTCTGTCTTGCCTCCTTTCCCTTCTCTCGGGGTCCATTCAGTTTTTTTGGTCGATTTTGTGTTTTTAATTTTTGCAAGATGTTTTGCCCAGCTGGCTTTCATACCTTACATTTTCATTCCTGATGTGATCTTCTTGTGTTGTTTAAAACGGACCTTTGCCATACTTCTTTAAGCCACTGCCAATTTCATTTCCTGTTTTTTTGTTAGCGACTAAGTCATTGCTGGTAGATACGTAGATATGAAAATACAAACAGATAGACCCCCTCCCAGAGTAAGGAAGTGCATTCTTTGAAATCGAAAGAATTAATAAGCGCTGGATCAAATGCTTAGGTATCCCGTTAAACCGATTTGATTTTGTTTTGTAGGTGACTGTAAATCTCCATCAGTTGAAGCAGGAACTAGAAAGGTTAAAAGAACAAAATAGAAATCAGCTATCAAAAGCAAATGATCAGTTAAAGCAGGAGAAGTTAAAACTGCAATTCGATCATGAAGAGAACATGAAAAATATTAGTAAAAAGGTATGAAACAACATGAACATTTTTTAGCTTATCAGTGTCTTTTAAATTGATCTGTTCAGTATAGAATAACAGTTGCTGTTTTTTAAATGTAGTTTCAGTTTGTTGTTCACAACTGCCACTTGCGGTATCGCTGATAAATTGAATTTAGAAGCTCTTGTCTCTTTAAAGCTAGATGAAACGGTAGAGGCATTATCCAGGACCGAATTACATCTAGAACGAGCGAATCGTGAAAAGGTAATAGACTTTTTAAACTCACTTTTTATAAGAAAAACTTCTCAGAAACTATAGTAGCTCTTCTTCGCAATTAAGGGCCCATTTACACTATGCAAGCATGCCTCGTCGCGTCTTGAATTTTGTATAGGATTGGGCTTTCAGTTACATTATGACGACTCGATCCGGTATATGACGCTCCGCACATCGTCTTGAAAATCATGGCGCTCTGGAGGTTATATGAAAATCAAGACGAGACGGGGCGGCACAGTGTAATCATACCAATCCGATATATGACGCTCCGAAACCTTGTTTTTCTACTGTTTTACAAAACAAATGAGTAGCAAATCTGCAAGGGAGCTGCTGTGGTGGCAGCGATGAAAACCATGGCCCCGCACTGGAATATAACTGTTGGGCAAGATTTTTAAATGTGTATAAACAAATGTTCTTTCTTCTTGACATGATTTTCATTTTCCTAAATCGGACTAAAAAAGTGAATTTTTTGTAAATTCAAAAAAGCATCCTAATTCTTGGCAAAAACATTTTCCAGGAAACTTAAACCATATAAAAGTGCCTACACTTAAGAAACCCTGCTATAATTTGTCTATAAGCTTCACCCGACCAGCTTTGTTACGATTTTACAAAATGACAGTAAAAATCTTAAGGACGCGTCATGTTATCACTACCACTCGTGTTCTTGGAGATGGAATTTTCTATATGTATGTTTGTTTTTTAGTTTGATCTCAGACATTCTCTCGAGCAAATAAAAGAAGAAAATTCTACACACGATACTGAAATGGAAAAGGTTTGTATTTGATTAAATATTTGACCTCTAAACATACCTCTTCTTTTTAAGGCCCCGTTTACACTATACCGGGAAGCAGTCGAAGCGCCGCGCCTTGCCTTAACCCATATCGGATGGGACAAGTGTTTACATTATACCGGATAGCTATCGTTGCGTCTTCATTTTCAAATCGGGTCAACCCATTTACGCTATGCCAGATAGCCGAGACAATAGAAAATTCCAATACTTACGAAAGAATGTCAGTTACATCCGGAGTGGAGTGACTTTCATATCCCGTCCTAAACGGAGCGAAAATCACTCCTATTTTTGGAGCGTTTCGTATCGGATAGCTCTATCATAGTATGAACATTAACCCTATCCGATACGACAATCCCAGATCTACGCTAAAGCCCTCCCGTATAATGTAAACTCGGTCTAAATAATTTGCAAATATAAACAATGAAATTCTGCCCTGAATCGATTTTAAGCTTTTTTATTCAGACCAATTCTGACTTGTTCTAAATATTGTTTTTGAGAAATGTTGAATATTATTTTTTGTAGCGTTTGATAGATGCACGAGGTGCATTAGCTGAAACGAATCACGAGAAAACTCTACTAGAGCAAGAATGCCAAAGATTAGCCAAAGAAAACAAAGCGTTAGAATCTCTGAAAGAACAGGTGAGAATCCTTATCATTTATCACTGCGATTAGAATTATTCTTCTTATATAACCATACGAATTTGTGCTCTTGTAATATGAATTTCACGACAATGAGTTTTGATAAAAGCAACGTAGCAAGCTCCGGTACCTTCACTCATACCACGGGGCTACTTACGTGACTTTCGGTTATTGCCATACCGCCCAAGAAAGGTAATGCCCACCCATCTTTTTACTATATGTCTGAAACTATATACCTAAAATTAAACCAAAATCTTCAAAATGAACTCCTAGATTTTTACCAACACATTTTCCACCTTTATGTAGAGATGTCAGTGCTAACCAATCTCGTGGCCCTGTTAGGTCAGTCGGTAGAGCATCAGACTTTTAATCTGAGGGTCGCGGGTTCGAGTCCCTCACAGGGCGATGTATTTTGTTGCCCTCGAGATCTGAGAAGTCAAAACTAGAACAACAAAGGCGTGTCATCTCAGGATTTGATTTGTGTTCACAAATAGCATAAGGACAAGATTTAACAAGATTACCCGTTTTTTCGATTCCTAAATGTTCATGGCAGCAAATATCTAAATGATGGGAAGTTTTCCCATTGTAACAACAAGGATTGTTGCTTGTGCACTTAAATTTCAAACTACTCTAGAATATGATGGACATTGCATGTCCGAAACATGTATTACTTAGTCTGCTTAGTAGTTAGTGTGAATTAGCTTTGTATTGTTTTCAAGCTATTATGTAACTAACTATAAACAAAGAAATAAAAATGCTTCACTAGGAATAGACAACACAAAGGAAATTGAGACCGCTTATATCCAGGACGTAGAGATAGGCCCTCTACCTTCTCTCTACCTCTTTGCTTATATCCATTATCGAGAACTCGGTACTCTTATTTCCCCCTATTTATCTCAGCTATTATGTGAGATAGAACATCCAAAACTAGTATACTGTTGACACTACATAAAGAGCAAGCCTACAGAAAAAATTTTCAAATAGCTATATACCGAAGATGTGACGTCATGTTCATAGTTTTCATGTGATGACGTCATCATTTTTGAAGAACATCAAAATCAGAGATAAAGATTGATAGATAGTTACCATGTAAAAAACCTCCATCACACATCATTCTGCTGCTAATAACAATGCTTTGACATATTACAATGAAAAATTTACTATTGTTGACATCAATCACGTGGCGACAAATTGATTTTCATGGCTACAGAGTTATAAATAGAACCATGAAATTTCTATTTTTAGAACCCAAAAAAATGGAAACTATATCATGAAAAACAATACCCTTTCGGGCGGCAAATTTCCAGTACAGTACCCATAACATATTAAGTACCCCCCCCTCCCCCATACTCACGGAGCATGGTTGGCAGAATTTACACTAATTTCATTCTCTTTTTCATTCACAGAAACTTGGTTGGTCGAACTCTGAATTAATCCAATTGAAGAAAAGACTCGTTCAGACAGAGCGTAACTTGGAATGTTGCAAAGAAGAATGTATTAAACTAACTGAATGCTTACAAAGTGCAGAGAAACAGGTAATTGTTACACAACTTGCTTTGATGATTTTCATTTTATACTTAATTATGTGGGTAAACTTTAGCTGGCAATGGGAAGCTGTAGTTCATATCTCTGGAAGGGCGGGTTGTTATTAGCTTTAAAGCTGCGAATTCTGAACTATGATACTGTAATCCCTGGAGCTCTTTAGCTCTTTGGAATCGCCGTTGGCTCTTTGTCACGCAGTATTGATAAGAGTTATATCAATCGTAGCAGGCTACTTGTTTCTCCTTAACAATAAGGTCTAGATGTTATTAAGGCCCCGTTTACACGAGGCCGGATTCATTTGAATCAGAAACAAAATTGATACGGATACGCTTCCCGTTTACACGATACCAAGCAATCCGCATCAAAATCAATACGGATAGCCAGACCAGTTCTGGTCCTTCTAGCGAGACGTTTTCAAAGTGATCCGGTCTCGTTTAAACAGCCAATCCGGCTTAATTTTGATCCTTTTTAAAACTTTTATACGCTATGTGCATATGTGCACATTTATTTCGAATTTCAGCCTCGCTTCGTTATTTATGCCTCTATTTCGCACTTGTGGGAACGGAAAGTCCATTAGTAACAAAAATAGTGCAGCACCGTGTAAACGCAGCCTACCCGTATCATTTTTGATACGGATCAAAAGTGAACCGGCCTCGTGTAAACGGGGCCTAATGTTGCTGCTCTTTCTGTTCCCCACTGGATAAACAAAAACAATTTTTTGTTATTGTCGTAGGTTCAGATTGAGAAATCAGCAAAAAGCCACCAGGAAAAGATTTATCAAGATCAACTGAAGCAGATCAAAGTTAACAAAAAACAAAATGAAGAACATCTAGAGCTTTTACTGAAAGAAACTGAAGGAAAATACGGTATTAAAATTTTAGACTTCATGAAATTTGAAATCTTTACATTTAACCTTGCACCTTTCTTTTCAAAACAGCTTAAATATTGCTGCGAAATTAAAGGTGAAATGGTGTATGTAGCGCCAGTCGCTAGGATCTAAGAAACAGATAAACCTACAAGATACATTATCAACCCACGGGCTGTGACACTACCGTGGTTGTAGCTCGATCCCCGACCTTGCACTGTTCTAGCCGGATTAGACTACCATGCAATAGCACCTTGCAGTTGCACGCAAGTGACAAAGTTGCCCGGAAGTTGATCTATTTGTATTCCTTCGGAAAGATGGAAGGCTTATGGTGCTGTGGCGTGATGGTGTAGTCCAGCTAGCTCTCAATGTCAGAAATAAAAGAGGTCGAAGGTTCAAGCCCCAGCTACGGTAGCGTCACAGCCAGGGTCGAGGCCTCGTCACTTCATCTACTTATGAAATCATAGCGACCGGCGCTAAAACCTTCCATTTTACCTTCATCTTTGGATGGTAAGTGTTTTTATAATATAAAGTAGGTTATAGGTTAGCTATATATAGCTCCAAAAATGCCTTTGTGCTCTATCTATCTGGCATCTGTTTGGTGTAGACTGAAGCTGCTGAATGATCACTAGTTATGTTGGCAGAATTCAAGTGTTAAAGAAGTCCCTCTGCGTGCTAAGCTTATAACTGCTAAGACTTTTACATGTAAAATCTCTAAATACTGTATCTCTCTTGTTTTCGATACATTTCTGACGTCATGTAGCTGCATTTACTGCCACAACTCAAATGTGAATTAGACTTAAGGGTCTAAATCTTATCTTT
>JAADKT020025237.1:0-11169 GCA_011763395.2 Chrysaora chesapeakei
GTAAAGAACCTCTACACATGGGTAGTAAAATAAATATAACATTTTAGACATGCATTGCTTTGAAAAGCCTGATAAAAGGTGCGTTTTAGTTTTCAGTGCAAAGGCCTTTTCGCCGCATTTAGAGTTGCCTCAGACGTTAAATTGGGTTCAAAAATTTGAGATATTGGTACAAATGGGTAAAAAATTTCGTTGTTTTTTCTATACATGGGTACCACGAGAAACAAAATTTATTGGTAGACAAGGGTGGGTTTGGAAAAACTGGGTGGCACATCTAGTCATTTGAACCAATGAAGTGCCCCCCTCCCCCGGGGCATAAATATTCTCAAATTTTTAAAGTTTTTGACATGACAAAATCGCGATTATAGTAATACAAAAATGTCTGCGAATACCTTGTTTGTATTATCAAAGAAAATCTTGCCTAAGGGAATTTCATGAAAAAAATACCCACAAAATTTAATCGGTAGGAAATGTGCGGTGTAAGTGCCTGAATATGGTATGATTTAGTACTGGATTTAAAAAGAGGCACAACGACTTTTAAACTTATTTTCTTTAAGTTAATAAATGTAAATTTATTTTCGAATTTTAAACGTCAAGTAATTTTCATTACATGACACAAATTTTAGGGTAAATTTTTACTGATAAAAAAAGTTTATTTCGCGATATTTATTTTTTGCATTAGTTTTCAAATTTAGTTTTGAACTTTCAATTTAAAATATCATAGGAGCAGAATAAACAATGATATTAATGAAATCTAATAGACTTCAATTTCTTTGAAAAATTGAGAAGAAACCAGGCTCAAATCTACCAGCATTGCACTGGTCGTCGGCGTCATGTCTTTCTATGAGCCTTATGCCAGAAGGCTGGAACTGCAAGATTTTTGGGGTAAGGAAATTTCCCTAAGTGTCATCATTGCATCGGAGATCCTCTACCCCCTACCCAGCACATCTGAAGTCTTCGGCCAAAATTTGATACGTCCAACTAAAACTTTATTCGCGTGAAAGAATATATTGCTTGTAATTTCGTCTAAGACGGTTATGGAACTTAGAATGAAAATGACCATGTCTGTAAAAGTCCTAATTGTCAATGAGAAACAGAAAGGCAGTGCGACCCATGGAGTAATATGTCGTACCGGTTCCGAAGGAGGGTTCGGGCTAAATCCCAGAAAAATTTCTGTGTGAACACGTACGTCCTTATGACGCAACAGAATGAGAAAGAAAATGACCTTTTGTCGGCGTTACCTTAAGGGAATTTATTTTCGCGGGAATTAATTTTCGCGGTTTTCGCGGATTTTGGCAATTTCTGCGAAAATTAGTTCCCCTGAAATTACCAAAATATGCTTGTCCGCGAAAATTTATTCCCGAAAATTTCCAAGATTTCAAAAAAGTTTTAAAATTTTGAAGGCTTTTGCCAAATATAGGGAAACATTTCACTGAAAAACCAAATATGGTATTTGCTTCTGTATTTACAGTATCATTTGTATCGTTTGCAAGATTTCTAGTCAAAAGGCACTCAAATTATTCCTTGTTTCCTTTCTTTTTAAATGAAAATTATCTGATCCGCGAAAATAAGTTCCCGTAAAATTCCCTTCACCAAAGAGTCCGCGAAAAACCGCGAAAATAAATTCTGTTTATTTCTGAGAAAAAAATCCGCGAAAATAAGTTCACGCGAAAATTAATTCCCTTGAGGTATATAGCAAGTCATTTTAAGTAGTGAAAGGATTGTCAATTTCAGTTGGTAGCATTTACGGACTTCCTTTGACATAGCCGTTGGTAAATTTAATGAAGTTAAAAACAGAGTTTTTGAAGCAATCGTTTATGGGTTTCAGCATGTAAATGATGGGTAAATAATGCAGTTAATGTAGATTGTTCAAAAGAGGGCATGAATGCGAATCTTGGGCATAAAGTGACAAAATACAGAAAGTGACAAATTGACGAAGTGACAAACGTTTCACATTCTGATGCCCAATGATTTCCTTATGGTATAAATATTTACGGGCCCATTCTGAGGGGGGACCCATGCATTTGACTTCGTTTGATTCCACTCTTGACGTCACATTCAGATAAACTCACCCGCATCAACTTTAATGAGCAGATAGAAATATTACCATAGACTTTAAACATTTTAACATTGTGCTTACCTACAACATTGTTCTATCGGAGCAAGGATTGACATCTCATCTTGAAAATGGTTACCAAAGCTAGAAAAATGAAGAAAACACTTATTCTTACACGAAGGGAATTATTATTATTACAGTAGACTGTGTAAAAACCAGAGAGCCAAATCAAATTGAAAAGATACGATCGAGATAATACCAACAATACTGCACAAAATATCATGAGACAAATTTTTTCTTTGAGATTGCCTCTACCCCCCTCCCCCTGATTCAATGTTGTGCGTATAAAAAGTTGTCACACTGTCACTATCTGCATTTTCTTGCTGTTTCATGTTGCTTTCAACACTTTTCAACATGAAAAGGGGGGAAGGGGGCAAAATTATAGAAAATCAAATTTGCCTCATAATTTCAGTCCGTGATTGTAGGAACCCTCATTCTGTTTTTGTTTTGTTGAATTTGAGTTACATGTTTCAAAAGAGAAGAAGTGACACTTTCTTTATAAATGGACATACCCAAAGGACACCTGACGACAAGGGACAAATATTTTCTACCAGAGAGCCTTGCCTACGTAAAGCAATCGTCTATCAAGCGAACATCTTTCTACTACAGAAAACAATATTGGTTCAGCTGGGTTCCTTTATATTAGGGCTTCACTGTCTTCCTAATGAACTGGTGCGTGAAATTTTGAAGAGGCCTCCAATTTATTTGACCGTACGTGCATATTTCCCCGTATATATGCTTAACTGACCGTGTTCTTATTTTGGAATTTTGAAATTTCGAGGATTATGCTTGATTACAAATTGCATTTTCAATGCAAACTTGTAATGGACGCCTCCCTGTAGTTAATGTCCCACACATCAAACGGTTCATTTTTTCATCTTGTTCATTCCGAGGGGCATTCCACTCTGCAAAAAGGCGTACGAGACTTCCATTAAAACAACAGGACTTTCAAGGGACTTTCGAGAAAACAATAGGACTTCCAGCAAAGGTGTACGAGACTTTCAAGGAGTGAATTGCCCCTCGGTTCATTCTAATGCTCACACACGCACTTTTTTTTATAAGGAAGTTCGGCTCAGGCTCAGTACTGAGAATTCCTTAACTGATGGCTAAATCTAAGTACTCAATATTCCTTAGCAATTCCTTAACTTTTAACTTCATGATTTTTCAAAATAACCAATGGTCATGGAAATATAGGTCTTAAGGTGTCAGAATGAATACTGATTGAAAAGCATGGGCAAGAAGTATTGCTAGCTCTGTTGATGCAAAATTTCATTTTTTTTAATCAAAATGTTAAGTTGAAGAAAAAGTCAGATTCCTTGGTAGTCTCCGATCCAGTACTAGAAATTCCTTAAATTTTTGCCAATCCGACTAATACCTTCCTTTTAAAGCACTTCCTTATAAAAAAAATCCGTGTATTTCAAGTCCAAAATGTGGATACTCCTTGTAAAAAAAACCAGACTTATCTTGCTGCGAAATGTTTTCCCTGATGAAACATCTCAGTAAAGTTCTCAGTCATTTAAACGCCTCCCTTAAATAAACGCCGAATGAATTTTCTTCAAAACCAAATAAACCCTGGGGGCTTTTATTAGCGGAAGTACGGTAGATTACCTAAATTATCTAATGGAATAGCTAAGTTTATATCAGCCCTTTCGATCGATACGTAAATTTGTACCTTTTTGCGTTGTCTAGATGAAGTAACATGCCACGTGATCCACCTTTCTTGAATGTTTCATAATGATGTCGATCGCCATTTCCTGGAAATATAATGATTCCTTTTACTTAGAGACTCAATTTAAGCAAATGCTAAGAAACTTTCAATCGTCAAATACTAGAGAAGATAAGAAACCCTTAGCGCATACCTACAATCATCGCCAAAAATATTGGGGACACTATTTTATAAGCATGTTTTACCTTGAAAACCCGATCCCAATACAATATATTTGGGTAATTAGATCCCCCTCCCCCCCGATTCTATGTTGGGATCACTGGCAACGTCAATTTCGCCAACATTGAATCGGGGGAAGGGGTATGCGTCCTAAGAGCGAGAATTTTGAAAAAAATTCGAAGTGCCCCAGCATTTTTCGCAAGGATTATAGTTTCCTAGATAATTAGAATAGAATAATCAAAATTTAAATTTTCTTATAATGACGTATTTCTTATATAAACAAAACGAGTAAGGCCCTTGCCAAACGATTAAACATTTTTGGTCAAACATCTGGAATATGGTTGTTACAAAAATGTTTCAACGTTTGGAATGGCCACTTCTTGAAACATTGCTCGTCAAGCATTTTTTCTTGTGAGAAGCAGTGATTGTTTTGAGAATTTTCAAATACATTGCAACGCAGTTCTGCTTTTCAAGCTATGTTTGCCACGTCATCAAACGGTCAAACATTGCTTGTAAATCAAATCTCAAATATTTGACGACCAATGTTTCACTGTTTGGCCAGGGCCGCAGAATTAGTGTATGTATATGTTTACCTATCAAGAAATCGAAAATGGAAGTATCCATTATATCCAGAAGCCTTGGTCCAGAGTCATATGGTGAAACGTTCATTATGTCCGAACAGTAATCTGGATCAAGCTCCCATCTAAAAGAGAAGACAATTCGTTCAAGCTTTAGCGACTGTCGTCAAAATATCTCTAAATTCTAAGATCTTTCAACTGAGGGGCCGTAATTACGGATATATAGTTGTTGTCGATAGCAAATTCGTATTAACCAGCCAAAATTTAGACAAAGTGCAAAGGTTTACTACAGTATCTTAGCACTTGTATTACATGATTTCATGGGCGTTCAGAGTTAACGATTTTACAAGGGCTCAGACCAGTCGGGGTGAAAAGTTTCACCCCCAGTCACTTATTACGGTCAAAGTCCATACAACATCGGAAACTTTGCTCGTCAAATCAATAGTACCAGAGCAATGGCAGTGAAATACTGCACCTATGTAGATTCATCGATACCAAGAACACAAGGATTTCAAGTTATTCATATGAGTATTATAACCGAGTGAAGCAATATGAATAAATAGTGAATACAGATCATGGGGTTACTACGCCTAGACTAAGTTTTAGATTTAAGAATCCAAAACTCAATAACTTGAAATTTTGAAAATATCTATCCTGGCGGCCTTTCGTCGAAAAGGTCTATGACTATACATTCTTTTCGAGAATTATCAATTCAGCAAGGCAACAAGGAACAGCAAACAGTGTAATACCATCATAGTTATGAAATGAACTATTAGTAATACGAAAGACCTCAGTACTCGTGTGGTACGAGTGTGAAAATAACGTAGCAATTGAGCGTTGCAATAAAAAACGAATTTTAATCGTATTTCATGTTCGATGTCGAATAACGAATTTCCTCTACAAACCCAAAATTCTTTTGTTTATATTTGAAAACTTTTGTTTCGGCGTTTATTAGATGGAAGCGTTTATTGAACAATGAAGTTGCATTGACCTTAAAGATTGCAAACTTTTACCAGTTAAGTTTGCTGCGAGGAACCTAATAAACCCTTCAACTTGTGTCTAATTTCCTGAAATTTGAGTTATCGAGAGCCCGGAAAACTCGTCAAACTTGCGTTAACTGTAACCATTTCCATCAGTCCCTTAAGGCTCAAGTTATCCAGAATAAACTGTACCAATTTACGGCTTAAGGCCTGTTCAAACGCTCTAGATTTTCACTTGAAGTTTCGTGGAGTAGAAAGTGGACAGCATTTCTTCTCTCAGTTGAGTGAAGTCGAGCTGTGTTGAGTGATGTGGAGGGTTGTCGAGGAAAGTTAAAACATCTTCAAATTTATGACCCGACTTCGCTGTCCTTTCACTTCCAAATTGCTGAAATCATTTTTATGCAATCACTCCTCAACTTCTCCCGACATTGTCCGACAAAAGTCGATTATTGTCGAGTGAAAATTCGACAGCGAATGAACAGGCTTTTAATTGACTAGTGCAATGTTGTTGAAGATTTCTACGGTTGTTCTAAGATAATAATGAAGTCTTACAAAGTAGGCAATACCTTGCTTTTTTATTGTTTCTATATGTTCGTTGCCATGGGTGTCTATTATTGCTCAATTCCCATCCATGTGGTAACCATATTGTCACAGATCCCTCCATGATATTACCCTTTGCACAGGCAGCTTCGGACTTTTTGCAGTAATAACAAACTCCGTAGAAGCAAACATCTTGATTTTCTAGAAAATGAATTTATTTGCATAACATAAGCAAACAGATCATTTGATAAATCCTGTTATAAAGTATAGGTCATTGGTTGCTGCTGACTTTTTAAGGGGATCACTGGATTCTTTCTAAACTTTTTTCGATGCTTACATTGTAAATGCTATTGGTACCATACCGGCAAGAAAGGTATGAGCAGCCCCAAGTCGATAGCCACACAGGTTTTATTTAATACCTGCGTGATGGTCACATCATGTCAATTCGTATACCAGCATGGTACCTTATTTTTTACTTTTCCTCGTCACTGAATTGTCTTAATTCGTTTGACTTCGTCTGACACTTCTCAGAGTACAAACGCCAGAAACACCCTAAAACGATTGAGAATGGCGGAATTTATACACAGATCTGGATCAAATTGCACCAATAAGAAAGGAAAAGTTCCATTGGTTTTATGCTTTGAACACCAATCAGCTGGTAGGAGTCCACGTGAGAAAACCCAACAAATCCGCAGGAAATTCACTACTCAACACAGCAACGAAACACGTTCATTTAAGGTTTTGCCAATAGAAGAGACACAACTGTATAAACAATTGTGCAAGAAAATATCTCACCATTTTTGAAAAATGTTTTTAATAATTTCTGCGATGCAACTGGTTTCAGTTCTTTTTCTAAATCTATTCTCCTTCCAACGACCGGTGGAGCTCTGTAGAATCCTAGAATTCTAAAAGATTGGAAGAATCAAATTTCACATACATATTAAAAATGAACTTAATTAAATGATTGTGTACTTCGACAGACAATCATGGATCCTGAGTTTAGACTTTTTACATGCCTCCCACTCTTTCAGAAACGGCAACTGAAAACTAAATAACATAATTGTTGTTTCCTCAGTAGCTGAGGCGGGAGTGTGGGGTGTGGAGGAGCGTAGACTACGACGAATGAAATGATCGAAATGCAACAATCAGTTGCTTCGAATCGCATAGTGGCTGCTCTCTTTTTCGAAAATTGCGTTTAAAAATGCAAGTTGGAACATGTTTTTTAATCCTATCTTTTAATCTGGGAAAGCCGACATAGAGTACGTACTTCACTTGCATTTTTAGTTAAACAGGGCACTTATGTGAACCGTAAATTTTATCAGCCGAAAAACTTGCGATCTTATTGCGGAAACAATCCGAAATAATGTCCTCTGGAGAGCCGTTTTCGATAAATTGGATTTTGTTTTTCCTAATGCAATATCAAGCTTAGTTTTAGAACAGATCATAAGTGCTCCATGAATAAGAGTATAAAAAGGATACTTTCCTTCTGTTTTGGACTGAAGGGATCCCAGCCAATGTAGGGGTAGCAAAAAGTTGGTTTCCAATATATACTTGCGAGAAACCAAGTAGTAGTGTTTTCAACATCGAAAATCATAAAAGGTAAAGAGATGATTATCTCCTTTTTGAGCGAGGGGTGCAATGCATTAAATTATTAAAGGAAAAGGCTGAATTGCGAATCTTCTACGAAGATAGCGAAAGTGCGATCGACATATCTAAAATAGACCTGATGTTTTGATGTTGAGCCGAAAAGTTTGCATTCGTAAACCACAAAAATGTTGGTCAACACTAGTTCTAAAGGGCTTCCTATAGCAATGCCTTCTCTTTGCCGGTACAATATATTCTTGAAGCTTAGCTCCGTGGATTTGCTGGCAGACTCAATCACTTCAAGTATGAATATCTCCTCAGGGAATGGCGGGCAGACAACTTTCGTTCAGCATAACGCATCAGTACAAATCCAGGTGGTCTCGTCGAAAGGCACGTTTGTGAAAAGACTGCCAATGTCACAAGAACACATACCAGAGTCGACTCCTAGAGTTTGAATAACATCAGGGATAAAAAAATAATCCAAATCGTAATTCTTTGTAGGTTTCTTAGTTTTCAATGTTTTGGTTTCTGGGATTTTTAGCCCCTTTTTTCATGTTTGCTTCAGAGGCTAACTTTTTTTGTGAAACCATCCAAGGGTACGATCAACTTTATCATTCTCTAACCTTAACTGATTACCGTATCTTTTATTGTAAGCCACCCTTGTTAATACCCCACCCTTGAATAGAAGCCATATTAAATGATGTTCAGAAAACAATGCAAGCCCCCCTCGATTATAAGCCGCATGTAAAAAACCCGTAACTGAGCACGTAGAAACTTAATTGAAAAAAAAACGAACATGATGCATGAAAACAACTGGCTTCAATACGACCCGGGGGTACATTATTTATGAATGGGCGGGGATGTGCCGGCCAGATTTCGGAAACCCATCAACTTATAATGTAAGCCTTTGCAGAAATAGACCCCATTTAATAAGTAAAAATAAGCGGAATATGATAATAATACGACTTTCTAGACATTATTATGGCTTGATGTTGCACTACGAACATCTTAGACGCGATTTTACCACTTTTCTGACGAATAAAAGTTAACTTTCAACTTTTCTTCAATTTGCCGCCCACTTTTATGGGGGTTTTGGTTAAAATCATATTCATGTTTAGAGAAATTCAGGGACAAAAACCCACCCATATGGGCAGCACATACCCGTACCCAAATTATACCAAGTACCCCTTGGGCAATGCGACTGACATTTAAGCTTACGAATTCACAGGAAACGGTTCTTTTGATTTTTGCGGTTTGAATTGTTAAAATATTTTGACACATTTGAAAAATAATGTAAGCCACTGGTCACGGGTTTTTTTACACGTGTTTATAAGTCACCCTTGAATATAAGCCACAACAAAACGAGACAAAAAAGAAATTTAAAACATGGCATAGAATTGAAGAAATTTGAAAAATCATGGTGTCCACCCTTTCAGCTCCCTCTGTTTATGTTGTTTTGAGGAAGAGCACTTATTCAAAACAATGCAATTATTCAACAGTGGTTTTGTATATTTTGGTAAATTTCAGTATTTAATATACTCAAATTCACTACTTACCTATCAAGATGAAATGCAGCTATCTCTCCATTATGTCTGTCAAATCCATCATAGATATTTCCTACAATAATATGTTCTCTAGGGTACCTGAAGAGAAAAACAACATCAATCATTCTGTCACAATGCAATGCTTATATGTAGAAAAAGATGGCAAGCATGGAATTCATGTAAAGTGGATGAAATTCTATGGGGTTATTAGAAATTTTATAGGGTTCCAAGCCCCCAAGAATCACATCACTAAAGATGATTATAAAAATTATCACAGATGATGATGATGAAGATGATGACAATGATGATGATGATGAAGATCATGATCATGATGATGGTGGTGGTGGTGGAGGTGGCGGGGTAATGATTAAAATGATGAAAGTGATGATGTTGATGATGATAATGACAAATATGCTGATAATGATGATGATGATGATGATGATGGTGGTGATGATAATGAATGATGATGATGATGATGATGATGAATGTTGATGATGATAATGATGATGATGATGATGCTGATGATGAATGATGATGGTGATGAATGATGATGGTGATGATGATGATGATAATGATGATGATGATGATGATGATGATGATGATGATGATGATGATGATGATGATGAAGAGGATGACAACATTGATGAGGGTGGCAATGATGATGATGATGGTGGTGGTGGTGGTGGTGGTTGTGGTGGTGCTATATGATTATGATTTGAGTTTTAGTTCTAAAAGTTTCTTAACAGTTTCTTAATTTAATGGAAATAAATTGCAGTAAAAACGATAAAAAACCTGAATATAGCAAGCAAATTATTAATATTATTGTATTACAAAGAATTAGCCATACCGGCTTGAGAAATCGCACGGAAATGCCTGAGAATTGATTACTACGTCCACAAACGTGAAATCAGTATGTTGGAAAACTGACACAAAAATTTCTTTAGTTTCTTGACTCCTTCCTCCTAGTTCTAAAAGTTTCTTAACTTTTGGGGTGCTTAGTTCTAGGTTTCTTATAAACCGGTTTCTTATAACAAAAAAATGTGTATAGCTACAATAAACCATCACTTAATGATGAAAATGATGATGGTGATACTTATGACAATTATGATGATGCTACTTATGATCTTGACTCTCTTTTGCCACTTATCTCTTGCATATATCTAAAGTAAGGCCAATATTTCTACTTCATCCTAATGTAGGGTATTAAATACATTATAACACCAAATTTGCATACAGTTGAAACTCCATTAACAAAGACATTATGTATTTGTAAAAGCCTCAATACAAGGTGTACACGCATTTTTTTTATAAGGAAGTTCGGCTCAGGGTCAGTACTGAAAATTCCTTAACTGATGGTGAAAATTGAGTACTCAATATTCCTTAGCAATTCCTTAACTTCTTACTTTGTGATTCTTAAAAACAACAAATGGTCAAGGAAATATAGGTCATACAGGTTTCAGAAGAAGAGTAGAAATGAATACTGATTGAAAGCCATTTGCGATAAGTATTGCTTGCTCTGTTAATTCAAAACTTCATTTTTTAATCGAAATGCTAAGTTAAAAAAAAGTCAGATTCCTTAGCAGTCTCCGGTCCAGTACTAGAAGTTCCTTAATTTTTTGCCAGCCCGAGTACTACCTTCCTTATAAAGCACTTCCTTATAAAAAAAAATGCGTGTAACACAATGCAAGGAACAAAAACATTGGCCTTTGTGGTGTCTTTATATGGATATTCTGCTGTATGCATGCAGTTATCATTACCTCATTGGTTTAAACACGACTCTCTGCCTTTCTGGCCCATCTAACAAAAGTGATGCTTTTAACTGGGTACCACGATGGCCAACATCAGCTTCAACTATTTGTGTGGTGACAAGTGCTTTTAGAATCTTTGCTATTTGAGACTCTGCATTTGGTTTTGTAACATGTCTTTCACTGACCATTGACCACCA
>JAADKT020025348.1:0-11168 GCA_011763395.2 Chrysaora chesapeakei
AGGCCTACCTAGTATGTATTGGGATAAATAAAAATAGAGCGCACATTTCTCAACTTCAGACTAGTTACTAATTACTGGAGCTTAATAAAATATCGAAAGTTTCAACACTTACATTTTGTTCTTCTTTCGTTGATTCGATCGTGATCGTCAGCAGCGAGAGTACTGAAATTCGTTGAGATATTATTACACACCAACAACGAATGAGAGCGCAATTGGACTTGCGAAAATTTTCTCAGGAACTTCTTCTTATTGGTCTCTAATAACTCTAATTGGTCTCTAATAACTGAGAAATATTCTTAAATGATGCTTGAAAACGATACTTTTTGCTGAAATGAATTAGGCAATAATGTAAGCAAGAAATTACATAAATTCAAAAAAACTTTTTTATAATAAATCACGTGAATCAGTATCATCTAAGACCCCTTCTCTTGTGAAAAATACATTTGTTATGTAGCATCTGAGAAACATCGACACACGATGCTTGAAAACGATACCTTTTGCTGAAATAAATTTTAAATCGCTTTTTCTATATTTTTTGAAATGTTCGATTGATTCTTGTACTGCATTAAAAACATTGGAATCCTCACGCTATTAGACTGAATAACTAAAAAACATGTATGTCTGAACCGCAATTATCTTTTAAGCTATTTCCAATGACGTTTGCTATCAATTGGCGCAGAAATATTTAAGTTTGGCCGATATCATTTCGTATCAGGATAGAAGTGATGACGTCATCACATGCAGGTCTGTAACTTGGTCCAGCGCACCCCCTGACTTTGGGTCTAATCGATTTTTGGCTACCAACATACACAACTATTGCCATGCTAAGTTTCAAAAATGTTTCGCAAAGTGCACGATTGGTGCAGGAACAGAACCCACTATCAGTACATGTTTTAGTTTTATCATCAGTCATCTTCAGCTATAATTAATTAATATTCCAGCAAAGTCATGGTTTTAGTATTAAAACTGTTATTATGGTACTGTGGTTTTAGTGAAAGTACAGTGATTAAAACAACCAATACAAAAACCTACAAATTGATAGTTAGTCTTTAATATCTTTTTCTTCGGTATATATCCTGAATGCTTTCTTATTTGTCTTGTTCATATCGTTACCTCTACCAACTATTTTATCTTGTTCTGCTGTTGGTGGGTGTATATCATGCGCTGTTCACTTATGTGATGTGAGACTTTACATTCTGTCAAACAATTTCCTAGATAGTAAATATATTCGAACTTATCAAGGCTGTTTCGGACACTGTATTAGACATGATAGTTACCTTTTATCATGACAAGCCTCTGATATTTAGTTGGGCAACGTTTCGGGAGAGATCCGTCTCCCATCATCGAGCAATGGGAAATGTGGTTCCTTTCCTATTTATTGCAAAGGTCGGATCTAAAGGTGTGAAATTGACCAGACCTGCAAGGAAGCATGGGAATGTTTGGCGCTCAATTTCTAAGATTTGTGGCGCCAAGATTGCATTCAGTGCAATTTTTGATGTTATTCAACCAGATTTCTTGGATTGAGTAAGATACTTCATTGATACAAGGAGTTGATAAAACTGAGTGAATGCTTTCTTAGCAAGTCTGTTTTTCCAGTTCTTATCCACATCAATCACTGAAATGTTATCCAAATCCATCTGGTGTTTTTCCGTCCAACAATGATTGGCAAGATCACTTTTGTCAGTTCGACCATGGGTCACATTTGATTTATGTTCTTTGAGCCTAGTTCCTGCCTCTCGTTTGACTTTTCACGTTTGAATTTTCGAGATCATCAACTTTGTCTTTTTGCCTTGAAAGTGACTTCTTAAGTGTATTAAGGAATTAAAAAGTACACCTTATATTTTGTTTAGCCAAAGATCGGTGTATTTTTTGACTTGTCTCTCTGATGTATGGTAGGTTCATAGAACATTTAGGCTCCTCTTTGTCAGCCTCAGTATTCTGTCTGGGCTGTGAGATTTTTCTCGTGACCTTGCGTATATCTTCTTGTTTATATTCATTGGCCTTTAGAACACTTGAGATCCTTTTGTACTGGTTATCTAGATCATCAAAATTGCTCGTGATTGATTTTGCTCTGTTAAAGAGAGAAGATATGACACTGTTTCTGACACTGTCTAAGTGATGCGAGTTCACATCTAGGTATTGGTCAGTGTGAGTGGGCTTCCTGTACACTGATACACTTAGATTTTTATTGGCATTCCGTTGAATCTCAGTGTCAAGGAAGGCTAGTTTTCCATCATTCTCTACCTCTGTAGTGATCTTCAATTTCAGACGTAGAGAATTGATGTGCTTATAGAAATCTTCCATCTTGTCCCTCTTCATAAGTGTCCTTCTCGAACACATCATCTAGGCAGGTTTTCCCATTGCTACTCCATCTGTTTGTGACATAAACTTTCCATTGAATTTGAACCAAGTGGTTGTTAAGTCGAAAACTATCATTTCAATCAACTTATCCACAGGTATAGGAGTTTTTTTCCTTAGATCTCTGTCTTTTCAGAGTAAATCACTTATGATTCTCAAAGATTCCTTAAAAGGCACATTAGTGTATAGTGAGGTGACATGGAAAGATATCATCATTTCATCGTCTTCTATCTCAACTTTATGGATGAATTCCGAAAATTCCTTTGAGTTCTTTGCATGTCCCCTGATTTTTTTTTCTCCTTAACATAACAATATTTTATAATTATCAATTTTATTTTCATTTCACTATTGATGTAGTGTTTCAAGATTTCCGCAATATAATTTGAGAGGTTTTCTAGTGGTGTACCAGTAGTATATAGTAGGGAGGGATAAAAGGGGGGTATAAGCCATATCGAGGCTAGAATAAGTATGACGTAGTGTATGAGCATGAGACCGAGGCAAGGAATGAGTGGGAAATTAACAATGGGAAAGAATGCTGGGCAGAAAAGACAATTGTAGACGTCCAAAGTCAAGTTTGGGCAGAAAAGACAATAGTGGATTATCAAAGTAAATTTTGAGCAGAAATAACAATGGTGGGTTGTCAAGGTAAATTTTGAGCAGAAATAACAATGGTGGGTTGCAAAAGTAGATTTTGAGCAGAAAAACAATGGTTGGTTGCAAAAGTAAATTTTGTACAGAAATAACAATGGTTGGTTGCCAAGGTAAATTTTGAGCAGAAAAAACAATGATGGGGTTGCAAAAGTAGATTTTGAGCTGAAATAACAACAATGATTGCTTGACAAAGTAAATTTTGTGCAGAAATAACAATGGTGGGTTAAAAAGACAAAGGAACAAATGTTTTGTTGGAAGCGTAAAAAGCCTTGTCTTGTGTATTGATTTGTGTTGGTCAGCAAGCAAATCTGGTAAATATGGACAACGAAAAAAATCCAAGAACAAGCAATGAAGCAGAGAAGGAAGACATGGACGAAGTTTTTGAGTCTTTTCGGGAGATTCAACAAGATTCTACAGTTGGCAATGCAGTTGATGGGTATGCAGTTTTGGGTGAAAACAGCCGAGCGGATCATCAAAATGATGCAGACAGTGACGTGACAGAGTACAACCAGGCAAATGAAATCCAAGACCAAGTTGTGGAATTATCTGACACAGAATACGATGTGCATGATGATGAGGATGAGAAACAAGATGAATCTCCCGAGGATATTTCAGAAGCTCACATACAAGATATGGACACATATTTGCAGCTGTTTGAGTACGTAAATACTGAAAATTTTGCCTACTTGTCTTTGTTAAGTCGATCTCACCGATGTTGTGTTTGCAAGGAAAGTTTAGCAGAAATAAAGTCTAAATTTCAGTCCTTAGTTGGTTTGAAATGCAACCATCTACTCTGTGTCTCTTGTGTTCTGAAATTATTTCAGCATTGTTAATCTCGTTAAGATAATAGCAACATTTACCATCAATTATTATGCCCGTGCTGCAGAAAATTGAATCTACAATGCCTGCCAAAACTCTTGGAACACTTGCACTATTTTCACTCGACTGGCAGCATTGGAAACCCCTCCCCCCCTCAAACAATGTGGATTTTCTGCGGTTTGAAATACCCCAGGACAACATGCAATGGCTCTTATGAAACTTCACACTGTACACCAATAGAACAACATTGTTTTGGGGGGAAGGGGTTGATTTTCAGTTTTTCCCATCAAGAAAAACAGAGGAGTCATATTCTGCTGAAATTACTGGGGGTTACAGTTTTGGCAGGCATTGTCTGATTTTTATATCGAAAACAGCTAGGTACAGATGTCATACTGATTGGTAACCAGGGGTTCTCGATGGTACTGATCTCATTTCTGATATTTTTAACTTTGTATCTTATACGGTTTATTCAATATTAAGTATATGATGTAATTTTGGGGCCTTTCCATTGGTTGAATTTTTTGTTTTCCTTTATCTTGCTTATTGAGGTACAAAAAAGACACAGCAGAACATTTTAGAGGTAGAGCGCTTCCAATATGCTCTCTAAACAGATTTGTAGTCTTCCAAACAGTAAAACATCACATATAGATAGTGGAGAAAGCAGACAACAGTTATACGCATGTAGGAGCTACATTCTATTCAGTGCATCAAGACTTACTGCTGATAATTGTCAAAATAATTACACATCAGATAGACTGATAGTAAAGGTATTGCAATATCTGAAATCATGCATCACAATTGCTATGCTGTGAAGGAGAAGCAGCAGAGCAGTTATTTTTTGAGAGGAAGAGGGCCTTTATTGATGAAAGCAACGCCCATGCTCTTGAAATCGAAGCTGTGTGAAATATTGGAGTCAAGGCAATGCTAGGGGCAGGTTAACGGTGGAAATTCAAATTCTCAATTAAAAACAACAGTAGGTGAAGTTAGAAAGTGCAATTGAGTTCTAATATTAACGGTATGGCTAGTTGCGGTGAAAACAAAGATTTAGTAAGCTTAGCAAGTAATAGTGTTAAACAAGCCTATTTAATAACATACAGTCATGCCGATTTAGAGTTGTTCAATAGAGTTTGCGTCCGCTATTGTAGAATCATTCCAGTCTGCTACAAAGTCAACAGTTATTCAATGGGCATGTTGTAAGGAGCAGCATAAGAACAGCACTTATCATTTCCACACCACCATTCTTCTGGACCAGGCAAAACGTTGGGCTAAAGTCAATGATCATATAACAGAGAATTATAATATCGTTGTCCACTTTTCCGATCATGCTGGTTATTTCTCTGCGTACTATTATGTCATGAAGGAAGACGACCAAGTTCTCAAAAGTCCAAACCATCCTGAGGTAGTAAGAGAGCCAAGAACTGCCAATGCCAGATTGAAGATTGGAGCTTGTTGAGCATGCTTGTTTTGCGTGCCAAAGACAGGCAGTCCTGTCTGCTATCTTTCCATAGCCTTGATCTGAAGCAGAGGTGCCTCACCCCTGACCATTAAGCTGTAGCAAACCCATTACTTATCTTATCGCATGGTTTTGCGATATCGCATTAATAAAAGCAGGCAATGTCGTACTATTTTCACAATGAAGGTAATGACAACAATGTACACATACATTTCTCGTTAATAAAAATAGAAATAGGCAATCTGTAATGGCACTCACAACATGATTGAAATAAAATAAAATATATACATAATTTTTCAGGCAACATTTCTTAGCTAATTAGTATTTTGTACGATAACCGTCATTGTTTGTAATTAGTTCTATACGATTTTGCATTGTAGCTATTGTACGATTAATAATTAATAGTTTATAGTGCCTCCCTTGCCAACTTCCTCTTGATGATATGAAACACGTTCTCAATTGGGTTCAAATCTGGTGATCGTGGTGGTATTTCCACAAGCTCTGCCCCTATATCACGTAACGCATCTCGTGCTACTTTACTCTTCTGACTTGGATCATTATCCATGAAAAATAGCAGCTTCTCTTTATCCTTCGACACAGCACAATCAATAAGGGTTGTCTGTAATGTCCTGTGAATGAACTTCGCAAACGATTCCGCATTGAATTTATCATACTCTTCTACTAAAATGACGCCAGTGCTGTGGGCCACCCCCCCCCCCCCCCGCCCAGCTAAATTTTTTGATACTTTCGTAGTGAACTTTAGACCTTCATCCGCTCTTCTCCAAATCTTCCCTCTCGGTGTCAAAGCATCTTCATACGGATTTTGCTTATGAATGAAAGAAACACCATCCAAATAAAGAAGAACATCATCAGTCCAAAATTGAGGACCGTATTTTTTCAATGCTTCTGAGGCATAACGTTTTCTGTTCCTTCTATCCCTGGTTGAAAGTACACCTTTCTGTCTTGGTCGCAAGCATCTGAAGCCATGTGCGTTCATTAATCGGACTAGAGTTCTGTAACTCACTCCAGTAATACCACATTCTTTGGCTATGTCCACAACGCTGACATTTGTATTTAGATGTTGCATTTTCTTGATTGTTCTTATGAATCGCTCCTTCTCTCCGGTGGTCATAACAGGTGCCAGTTCTTTGCTTGTGCTTCTTGGTCTTCAACGCCTCTTGGCAAATACGGACTACACTTGAGGCTGAAATGTTGCACTTTTTAGCTATTTTTCTGTACGACAACAAGCCTTCTGTTCGTAGATAACATACATACGCTCTCTTTTTTTTCTTACTCTGCATGTAATTTCTGCTTTCTCACTGCCTTTTCTCCACCTCTATATTCATTTCTCGCTACAGTATAACTTTACGTCATTCGCAAGTTACTCACACAATGTAATATCGGATTATACACTGTACAATCCATTGAAAGCCACCTTACGTTGAAAGCAATTTGAATTTCACAGCCTTGGCTCTTATGAAACTTCACACTGTACAACAACATTGTTTTGGGGGGGAGGGGGTTGATCTTCAGTTATTCCCATCAAGAAAAGAAAGAGGAGTCATACTCTGGTGAAATTACGGGGGTGTTCCAAGGACTTTTGGCAGGCATTGTAGTCTACAAAGTAGACATTGTAATTTTGCAGCAAATGAAAATGATAACAAGCTAAAAAAGAATTTTTATGGAAAAGGAAAAATTTTTACAAAGAACAAAACAAAATTTTAAAGGAAGAATTAGAGTATAAAAAGTTGAAATCAAAATTACTTTTGCGAACCAAGGATACTTTCATATTTCACAATGCTTCACTGAACCAAAATCTCCGTTCATCTTACAACAACATAGACGAGATGCTTAAGAAATATACGGAAAAGAATAAGAACGATGTTCCTGAAATTGTTAAAAATGGACTTTCAGAGACTCTGCTTTTTGTCAGCAATATTTGAAAAAGTGCAATGTTCTAATCACAGATTTAGAGTCTGAGTTGGATAATTTTTGTCAAGATCGTACTGTTTCAGAGAGCTGTGAAAGTAAAATGCAATCGTTTATCAATGAAAATAATTGTATCATGCGAGAAATAGGGTCGAGTATGAATGAAACTTTAAAAGATTGTAAAGACTTGATGAAAAGTGATGTTGCATGACGTGAAAGGTTCAGCGATGTTAGCAGTGGACTTCAACACGCCGCTACACACATTTGTACATGTCATTCGTGTATATTAGAAGTTCACTGTATGATGCAGATTAATATTCTGATTATTATAAAACTGAAATTAGACTTTTTTCAGAAAGTAATGGTTACAAAGCTTTGAAGGTTAACTGCAGCAATCACAAGAGGCGATTGGCGGATATTGACACTGATGAAATTGAACACGTCAGCCTACGTTGTGAGATACCTATCAAACGAATGATCACCATGAACAGTTGTGATTGCAAAGGTGATATTGTCAAGTTTTACAACTGTTCAACGATAAAGAAAGATGAAGATTACATACTGATGCTAGAAAATTAATGGTAAAAGTTTTTGAAAATTTATTGTCTTTTTCTGCAAAGCATTGATTGCAATTTAGAATAATTTAACGCAGCTCTTTGATCTTCGACTTCAGTTTGTTTAATTTTTGACATGATACACTGTCTATTTTCCTTTTTGTCCAATTATGAATATTATTATTTTGGTGATGATGGTGATGATGATGATCATCATCATTACTATTATGATTTTGATCATGATGATTATGATCAAAAAGTATTTCATACAAGGTGCAGTCAACCCAGAATTGTGTTTTTGCGCATTTTTGCTTCAAGTTTGAGCACGACCAGTTCTTTTTGGAAAAATATGTTTGATAATTCTTTCTGAATCAATGTCACCATATTCGTCTACAAATAGTGAATCGTGAATATGAAACTTATCCTCATTTATATCGTAACTATCCGAAGAATAGTTATCCTTATCACCCCGGCCATCGTCATCTCGGTCATTTTGATTCATCTCATTTCTGCTAGTGAAATCAATATTAAAAACATCCTTTGCCTCTTTTAAGAACTTGTCTTCGAAATTAGAAGTACAGGAATGAAATAAAACCATTTCAACTTGATCCATGAATTTCCCCAGTGCAGCTTCAAGCCATCTCATTTCAGGTCGATCATAGTTGACATATGCTCCTGTAAAATATTCTGTATCGTCTGTATGCACATACAGAATGATTTGCTTTCCTATGCATACTTGATTCCAATACCATTTGATATTCAGAATCTCATTGAAGCTCCCCTGCTTAAGAATAATTGGAGCAATCAAATAGGCAGTTTTTGCGTTAGGCATGCAAACTTCAAAAAGATGAACCTTTCTGTTTTCTGTTTTTCCACAGGCAGCCTTTGCTTCATTGGCACTTATAATATCTACATAGCTATCAGAGTTTTCCAAGATTACGTTTGCTCTTGTTCCACCAAGAGCAACAACGGTGACGACGAGCACAGTGCAGTAGAGATACAACGAAAACAACCTGAAATTCATTTCAATTTTATTATTATAATAATTTCAGTTAAAAGTCCTAAGCTGCTTCTATAAATTCTTGTCACAGTCAGTTTCTAAGAAATGAATGTTCAAACAGTTAGAAATGTACTTCTAATGTATCATTTTAAAACAAATTATAATTTACAACTGAATTATACAATTCTACATAACTTATAATAAAATACAAGAAAAAAAGCCGTGAGAAATATTACAGACAAATAGAAATGTTTTACATCTATTAAACACCAGCTGACTTGGACAAGTGGTCTAAAACTCGTAAACTAATACTAATAATAACTAAAACCATTTGGAGTTCACTGGTTCGAGTCACAAAGCTGGTACAATTTTTGTTCTCTAATTGAAATATTAAGTAAGAAATTAAGAACTTAATTTTGAATTAATTAATAATCGTACAATTTGTAACAATCACACTGAGCATTCCCATCCTATTCGTTAAAACACTATGGACACATGTCATAGCCTCTGAAAGTTCCATTGGGATAAAAAGCCCATTCAGGATATAAACCTGGTAGAAATTTATACAAGTCCTTTCTACATAAAGAATCTAAAATGTCTCCTTCAATCTTAAACCAAACTTCTTTTACAGCTTTGTTCCTGTACAGCATTATTTCCGACAAGGGATAAATATACTAGAATTGAGGGATATTATCAGCAAGCGCTTCTAATAAAAAGTCAAAATGAAGCTATAGCACCATATCGTGCTGCTTTCAGCAAGCTATTTTGTCAAGCATTATGGCGCAATGAGAATCAACGTTGACAAAAACATTATGTCTATAAATTGCTTCAATTAAAAAGAATTACTGTATGAGAAAATTTACAAATAATTGAGGCTCTGCAAAGATAACTGTATTCTAATCCAAAAAGTGTGTGAATGTAGTTACACAACTGAATTGATAAATCACACACTGCCTGAGCAGCCAACCCATTGGAGCAGCAGAAAGAACCATATTGTAAATATTAGATCATCTTGACTTCAATTGGCAGTGCAAATGGCAGCAATCTTTTGGAAATCTTCAGAAGCTCTGGAAATTACAATACTTTGAAAGCAGCATTGAAAGATATTATTGCAAAGGCTAGAAACCTTAAGTCAATCAATATCAAAGGCAAAGAATTTCAGCTTCGATACCATCTTTGGGGTATCTCATTTTTCTAAACATAGCCTCTGGGTTAGATTCATGCTCTGCAAACTATTCCCGCATATGGTTTTTGTGTCCAGCAAAATATATAAAGCTGACTCTTTATCATCAATGTTCAATCCAGAAAAGGGCAGAATTGTGGAAAAAATAAACAGAATGGCATCTGAAAAGTCAAGTCAAAGAAATAAAACTGAAGTCATTCGCTTAGCTACCGTAACTTTACTATCACTGATAAGTACAAGCTTCTTAGGACATATAAGAATTTCAGATTTCAGATTTGAAAGAGCTAGCAAATGTCAAGAAGTTTGCGACATTCTTTTGGTAACATGTAAAACTTCCAATCAGCTTACAGGATTCCAAGAGGAAAGGGACAATGGATAAAGAGCTACTACAAAAAGTTGTACTAATCACTAGTTCTCCGTTTATGGAGCTTGAATCCAGCTTGCTGCATTCTTTCACACAACTTATACAATTCGCTAACTGGGTTTAAGAGGAAAGGTGACAAATTCACTCCGAAAACAACTCTGTTAAACCTGTACACTATAACACTGATATCTTTCGCATATATTTCTTGGGCTGGCTCCTTAGCTTATTTATCCGACCTTTCAACCTAGTAAAGCTACACTTATTTTTAGAAGGCAATTGTTTGTGGCCTACCTTCCAGGAGAGTCCAACTTAGTATCTTTTACCGTTGAAGCTGATGCTGTCAACAACCTCAGTGTCTAAATCCCACAGTTTGTTTACATCTTGGTTCAAGGTAGGATCTTCAACAACAAAATAAACATTTACATTTTCTACTGAATGTAACGACTTACCCTTTCAAGGTCCAGATAAAACCCAGCCAAGTTCGGTCTGAATCGCGACTAATCCCCTCGGATAATTCTGTTGCCTTTGACAATTCCAAAGAAAATTCGAGCCAATCAATACATCCATCTCCAGGGTATCTTGTCCTTTGCTCACGGTTTTAGTGGGGCAAGGGAGCTGTTGGCACACGTCCTGCACTTTTTTCCCTGAGCAGTTTTCAAACTTTCCAATCTTGATAGGAACCAGTTAACTTTTGTATTTGCCCCAGTACTTGCCTCTTGGTTCTGATGACTTACATACACTGTATAGCTTAAAAAGAGCGCAGAACCAAGAAGGTAAATTAAAGAAACAAACTAAAACCATAAAACTTGATAAAGCTGGGTTCTCTGTAATTCCAAGTTGCCCATCTTTCCCTAACC
>JAADKT020025459.1:0-11167 GCA_011763395.2 Chrysaora chesapeakei
GTATTGCTAACTTCTTCGATTGTAGATGTTGCCCAAGAGCTGAGTGTCATACAAGTGCCCATGGATGCAGCCGCTATAAAAAATATAGAAGACATGTTACACAACCAATTTTGCAGCAGGTTGGCATCTCACGACAGGTCCAAAATCAACGGGGATCATTAACTTTCAGAGTCTTTAAAGACCAACTAGAGCTTTTTTGACCCCCCATGATTGAATTTTTCAATTTTTTTCCAAAACTTCTTGGTCAACAATTTTAACAGCACAATACCTTTGAATTTTTTTCTATTACTTATGTTTGCTCCCTTTGCTACTGAAAGGGAAGTTTATTATTTTCCTTCAGTTTCCTAAGCATTTAATCTAGTCGTTAACATCGTAAAGGGAGTGCTGCTCCGAGGTAGAATGCAAGTATTGCAGAGGACTTCCATGAGAATATCGAAACCTAATCAATAGAATAAACAGTGTTTACTGTATTGACTACGATAAATCCGCAACACGTTTTTCTTTCAACAATATTACGACTCCCATTTACAAAATGCTTGAAATAGGAAAAGAGCTCATTTTGGATTCGGATACACGGTCAGGACAAACTTGGGAACTATAGACACCCTCAACAACAGTGACCCCGCCATTAATCCTCAACAGCGAGTGACATATTTTTTCACCTTTCTGTCACCGTCATAATTTACACATACAATACTTCACGTCAAGCCACAGATACAGATACCTTCTGCATTCATTCACTCATCCCAAGACCACCAAATGCCGTATAGTTAACTCCTACGCTTGCGGCCTGTTTGCTCTGATGATAAGAATTTCTAACGTACTTAAGAACTACTCGCATGTCTTCAAGCAAAGGCTGCTAAAATAAACGAGACCTAAACACTTATTAAAAGCTTCTTCAACTGAAGGCCAAAATATAGAAAAATCTACATTGTGGTAACCTAACCATCTGAGGCTACCGCAACTAGGAAAATACAAACATGAAATTTCATCCTACAGAACACTTACGGCAGCAACAAAACTTGTTAGAAAGAGGTTCGGACCGTCTTAGCTATTAAGGCCCAGTTCCCTCACAACACATGTTTGCGACGGACGCCCGAAAAATTAGGTAGGGGATCGAAGTCAAAAAAGAAAGTTGTGTACGAAAAAATGGAATCGTGTTAACATAGTAGATAAAACGTTGAAACAAAACCAAGCAGGCAGAAAAAACAAGAAGACAATTTGCTGAGTGCTTAAATCATGACTATGCTTAAATGAAAATGTTGCAAAAAGCCCCGAAAGGGGTATACAAATGCGCTTCATTACATAACGACTATACACGATCTCGCATTGTCAACAAGGCGGATGCTAGGGAGCTTATAGAATATTCTATTAGCTCCCTGGCGGATGCATATAAGTTTACTAACACTGGAATGCAATTTACTATAACAGACTGTGTGCCTATGTAACACAAACAGCGTTTTTCAGTACAAAAGATGAACAGGGAATCAATTATAACAAAGATTAAACGAGTGCAACATAGACATCATAACCAAAAAGACAAGTACATAAATGCTAAAGATCTCAGCTGCAAACAAAACTTTACCGTCACTGATCTACAAATGGTACAGATCTTAGAACCATAAATCAAACGGGAAAGTGTTAAGAGATTCAAAGAACCACACTTCATTGACTAGAAAAACAGTCTCGCGCCACACGATACAAAGAGGACCACAGATCGCTAACCTCTTTCACTATAAATCCTCATGTTCCCTTCCAAATTTACTGTCCTTTTGTAAAAACATTGTCATATATATTTTTTTCTTTCCCGCTTTCATTATGAATGTTTTCTTCTCTCCATAAAGTTTTTCTTACTGGCACCATCAATCATTTCTTGTCATCACACCATATAACCGCATTACTCCACTGTGATGTATATTCTCTCAAGGATTCATCATCCCAAGAGGCGGCGTGTCCCAGTGGTCTAGGCGTTCGGCTCACAAACGGTAGTTCATGAGTTCGAATCTCGTCGCAACGACTTTCCAGACGCGTACAGTGAACTCAGCTGTCATTACTTCTGAGGTCAGTAAATAAGTACCCAGGGTATTCATTCTAGAATATCAGCCTAGGAGTACAAGCAGTAGGAAAAAAATCAGGTCTTTAACAGCCAGAACCCTGACCTGTGTCAACAAATAAAGATTGAAAAAAGAAAAGACCATTAAACTGGCTGCTGCGTGTAGAAGTTTCTTGCGGGCGAAGAGATAAATAAAACAGGAAGCAGGAACACCGCGGCGCAAAGAACAACAGAGAAACTATGGTTTTGAATTAAAATATTTTTAAGACTAATATTTCACCCTGCCAAGCAAAGCAAGGCTTCTTCAGAGTGTGACCAAATGAAGAAGCCTTTTTTTAATAAAGATTGCTTGCTTCAGCAATCTAGATTACGCAAAAGAATATTCACAAAAGACTTGTTCGTAGCTAGTTTCTGGATTTATTTTCCTCTTGCCTTATTTGTTTTGCTTGTTCCCTATTTTAGTAAGGTCCACACACTGCTGCCTTATTTCTGACCTCCATGCATACATATTGGGTATCATCTAATTTGCCAATCTGGGAACTAAATACTTTAACACACTTAAAACTACACTAAATCCTTGTCTGGCAAATTTAGACTTAAGTTTCATTGATGAACTGGTTGCCAATTATGTAGAGACCGGACCAGTGTCCCTTTCTTCAGTTCTTGGCAGCACAACAGAAGAGAAACAAAGACGTATACTATTTTGCAATGTTTTGTTATAAAACTAACACGCAACAAAACCGATCCGCAATTCTTTCGCAATTAAATCTTAATTCAAATCCATCCTCATGAACAATTACGCCCCAGTTTCGTACCACGTTCGATGTTCCACTACGCTTGTCAACGATATCCTAATTTGATATAAAAGAAAAATTACAAGCATCACAAGAGAATACACACGATAACATTAACAAAAACATCACAAATAACAATGATAACATTGAGTGCATAGATTCTCTAGGTGCATGGGAGATTCCGTGAAACCAATTATCCAAGCAATTACCTCTAGCTGTTGCCACTTCTCCATCAGGATGAGCCATACGCTGCATTGCAGTTGGTGCGACACATATCGGAAAATCAATTTTATGGCCAAGTATAGTAGTTGTCATGTCAACATTGCTAACATCCCTTAAGATCTTTGGCCGAATTCGAAGGCTAAAAATAAATTTTGGAAACAATGAAACAAATTAAGATGAATATATAGCAAACTGTTGCAAACCTTATCCAAGTCCTGCAAGTAAAAATGCTAACAGGAACGCCTGTCAGAAGTTGAACCAAGAAGCTCATATGAATCATTTGTCAACAAAGCAGAACACTTTGCAGCATTTGTAAAAAACTAAAAAATATCAAATGCTTAAATTTTGTTAAACAATTTACTAAAACAGCAAAGAAAACAAGGGATCAGTTGGTAGAATGCATTAGCCAATAGAGTAAATAGTAATCTACTTTTATTTCTATTTAATCATGCATTCTAAGTTATGATCCCTTGTTCTTTGCACATCAACCAATGGTTTCGCAGCAGCAAGAACACAGTCAAGTTCTTGATACTTTTAGGAATCCTGTAGTGGTATTACACTGAATAAAAGCACAGTCGAATAAAAACTTACTATTACAGTTGAGTTATGCATTAGATGTCTTCCCTTTCAAACACCCCCTTCCCGTTGGAATGCATTCTGCAACAGAACATTTGTATATGTCATTGTGGTTTGATGTCAGATGTGGCGTTCCCCATATGCTAGCAGCTCCAGGAAAGTTTTTTTACTGTTCCATTTAGACAACTGATTGATACACTCAAAACGCCAGAATATATCACAAAAGAATATATCACAAAAGAATATATCACAAAAATCTCATGGGAAATCTAATGGGAACTCGTGCAGGTCATGCTTCTTGTAACAATTCTATTCAAAGAACTGCGAAGAAGCATTTTTACCTAAATATACTTTCTTCTTGCATGCTGATAGAAAATGGAACGGATATGACATAACAATAGGTATTGTTGCTGTATCTATTATATATTACATTGTTATCCATTTCATTCAATAAAAAACTGATGATGTAATTGAAATGATGTAACAATAGGTGTTAAAGCTATACCTATTATATGCATCGCCATCGTTTTTTGTTAATCAAAATACTGATCGATAATAAAACAGAAATGACTTAACAATAGGTGTTGCTGTTGTATCTATGATATACATTTGTTATCCTTTTCTTTTAATGAAAAAATGAGGATGTAAATGAGATGATGTAAGAATAGCTGTATGTTGTCATCCAAAAGCACATACAACTACATTTACTAAATTTTGGAATTTTGGAACATAGGAACTAAAGAACAGTGGCAGTTAGGAATTTTGGAATAAAAGAATAAAGAGATCGTTCCTCCTGTCAATTTCATGGTCAATTATTCCCAAAAAGGAGAACACTTGTCAATAATGACAAGTTTCAAAGTGCGATGAACAAATGAACAAATAATGTGTTTCTCTGTTCCTTGTGGTATTGCTTGATTCCTTCTTGTGAAAAATGGGACAAATAGGCCTGAATGCTTTTTCTAAATATGTATTGTTCTATCTCTACCAGCATTATATCAGTGGAAATTATGTTCATATGTTGTGTACACGGTGTCATTGCAAACATCACAAAAAGAAATTGCAGCATCCAGCACAAATTTATGAGCATAAGCATTGTTACAAAATGCTTACACTGTCATATTTTTGTTGAATGTTGATGATGGTGGTGACAATCTCGTGAGGAATGTGAAGTTTTCCGAACAAGACCCTAGACCTAAACAGACTAGCCTTTTGCTGTCTATATTGAACTCAAACAGGGGCAATAATTTTGCCAACCAAATCATCATTCCTTTGCAAATGCATTGCAAAGAAATGATGAAATGGCAGCAGCACATGCAAATCGACAGTTGGCAACTGGAAGAACATATTCATTGAAAGATTGCCTATCAAATGATTCAGCCCCCTGTTTGAGCTAGGAAAAGGTGGGCCTGGAAATAAAAATGGTCTGCAACTTAAGTCATTGGAACTGTTGTTGTTTGTCTATTATGAACTGCCATTTCAGTGCCAACTGCTTAAATTTTCAAAGATATAGTGGTTTAGTGTTTGCCTCTATTACGCATTTGTGCGATATGTCTCTTGTTTTGTTCGTATATTCTGTGTTCCCTTGCCTCACTTCATCATCAAAATGAATATGCTCTCAGTAATAGACACAAAGTGCTCATTTATAACCAGCATTCTTTAAAATATCTCAGGTTACTGTTGGGTAGGTTGAAAAATTGATCAAGATCAAGAGTTTTGGGGGAGTTTTTTGAGCTTTTCAAAAAATAGATAACGAACAGATTCGTTTGCAAATGAATGAAAATGCAAAAACTTCACTCATCAACAGACCTACCAGGCTGCCATTGTAGCCAGAAGATATCCAAGGGAATTTGGTAATATAAGGCCAAGGCTTGGCAGATTGGTGTATTTTGTTGATTACAAGAATCTGATTTTGTATTCTACAGTTCTCAGAATGATTTTTGTATCTTAGTTTCTTGTAGACATTAGACTACCTTTTCTGATACTTTTTGTCCCATGCAGAGTAAAATGACTGTGTGGTACAATTTCATCCGACATAAAAAATTAGCAGATTTTCCTATTTGTTCATCAAAAGTAGGCGTATTTGTGTATTTCAAATTTCAATATCCCCCTTTCACCCCTTCTAAAAGGATTTGTACTAAGGGTGTACAAGATTTCTAGAATGAATCAGGGGGGGGGCAAATCCATGTTGGAATTATGTTTCATCTTAGGGAACTTTTGTACAATTTTGAAAAGTTGAATTCTTTAGAGAGTGACTTGCCCATGTAAACCATTTGAACATTTGTACCAACAACCCAAACAACTGAATACTGTCACCAAAAAATGCAACTTAGAAGGTTTTGTGAAAATTTAAAAGGTGAAAGGTCAAATTTCAAATTGAAAGCAGATGAGGAGGCTTGAGAATTCAAGTTGAAATCCTGCAAATCCATTTTTCTAGCTTTTGAATGATGCGTGTGTGAAATTTATAACTTTTTACTTTGAGTAATACATCCTCAGAGCGAAATAGAGGAACACTTGATGACTGATGCGTGATGCCCCCGGAACTTCTGTTCCGATTATCTCCGCGCAATATTCGACCTGGACTTTTGCGAAAAAGGAAATACTACACCTATGTAAGGTTGTATCGTATTTGTATTTTACCGTTTGAAAGCCGAATTATTTTCCCTCAAAGTTTGCTCTTCATCTGCTCCAGAAGAAAAGTAATCATATGCATTCTTTGGCAAAGTTTTCTTTGCAAAATCTTCGAAATCTTTTACACAGATCAACTGATTGTTTCTTGCCATGCCTCGCGTCAACTCTCTCTCAAAATTGTTCACGTTGTTGTTGGCATACCGTAAAAACCAGACCCTAGGACGTGAGACCCCTGAGACCTTTAGGACCATTAAGTACTGACATCAAAAAGGACCGTTAACACCAGAGGATATTCGCCTTCTAAGAACAATAGAAGATCGCAGTAGGCTGTCAGTCCGGGTTTTCTTAGTAGTGGTACTTCCGCTATTTGGCTGCCTGCCTTCTCTTGCGTCTATCATGAGTCAATAAATTGTATTAATCAATCTTTGCTGTTTGAATAGCTAACTGTCGGCCCAAATAAAAACATTTCTTTTCAGTTTAATGCAATTTTTAAGCATTGATAGATGACTTAAAGCTAGATCCTGGGTTTCTTGAGATATTATCAAGGTGTGCAGCACTCTACAATGTCCTATTTTGGTACCAGGGGGGTACTTCCATTGTTCATTATACTACACGTGCCGCCCAAATGGGTAACTTTTTCAGCGCAAATTTCCCTACATATGGGTTGGTTTTCCGAAAAGAATTTCTACACATGGGTAGTAAAATATATGAAAACTTTTAAACATGCATTGTCTTGAAGAGTCTGATAAAATATGCGTTTTGGTTTTCAGCGCAAAGGCCTTTCGCCGCATTTAGAGTTGCCTCAGACGTTAAATTGGGTTCAAATATTTGAGATATTGGTACAAATGGGTAAAAAATGTCGTTGTTCTTTCTATACATGGGTACCACGAGTAGCAGAGTTTATCGGTAGACATGGGTGGGTTTGGAAAAACTGGGCGTCTATTCTCTTGAACAATGAAGTACCCCCCCGGGGGGGTTTTGGTCTGGTTTTTGCTTTTGAGAAAATCCTGATTTTGAAACAAAAAATCTTGAAACAGCTTTTGGAAACTTGCTTTGTTCTTTTGTAAAATCTAACAGAGGGGCGATTCAGTCCTTGAAAATCTCGTACACCCTTGCTTGGAAAGCTATCGTTTTCACTGAAATCCTTTGGAAATCCTGTTGTCTTAGTAAAAATCTCGCACATCTTTTTGAAATATGAAAATCCCTCGAATCGAACGACATTAATAACTAGATGTTCTTGATTTGACAAGTAAAAACATGGAGCTTCTTGCGAAAGTCACTCGAAAGTCAACAGTACCCTCACCCTCAAGTTTTCTATTGGCTCTTTTCTCGCTGTGCTGTCCACAAAAACATAACAAACCGCCTCAAACCCCTTCAAATCAAGCCAATTTTCGACATGTGCTCTGGCTCTAATCATGCTGTAATAAATAGAAGTCAACAGCAAACATTCTCTGAAAACTTATTTTGTTTCGATCATAGCATTTTTTAACTGTACGACTGGGCGACTAAATGTCGCCCAGTTCACCAAAATTGTCGCCCAGGACATAAAAATTTGGAAACTGAGCGACAAGGCACAAGGAAAACTCACATGCAGAACGGAATAGATGTTGCTTTTGCTTGTCATCAATATAAATTCTGTAGCAACTGTAGCATAGGTGTGGCAGTATATTACAGCATGAAAAATATTTCCCTTTCCAATGGTTCAAGAATTCCCTTTTCAATGGTTCAAAAAAAGGTTTTCTGCAGCAATATGCAAGGATGTGTATTTCTTGTGATTTTTAATTCAGATACAGAGGGAGAATTTTCAGAATCCTGTGCCATTTCAAGGCCTCAGAGATAGTAAATTATCACGAGTTTCAGGGGGCTTCGCCCCCTGGACCCCTGCCGGTGCCCTGCCTGGACCCGCTCAGACCTCCAGATTTTTTTTATATTACTTTTTTTTTCGTTGGTTCTTACAATAGCTTAATTTTAGCTAATACATACCAACCTAAACTACACAACTAAATTCTAAACAACATAACTAAACTTTAAAATACATTTGTAAAGGCCCGGTTACACTATTAGATATTCCATTAGATATTCCATATATAGAGCATGTAAAACGAGAAATAATATCTAATGGAATATCTAACAGTGTAACGAGCCCATCAGATATTCCATTCATTTTGGCGCTGCCTGAATTCAGTAAATCGTCATCTGAGTAGAGAAGAGATGTTATTTCGTTGAATTTGATATATTTAAGCATGTTTCTCTCCACTATCGAAAACTGAACCAGAAATAAGTGGAAAAACATGTTGGAAGTCTACTTTTCGAAGTTTGGCTTTCTCAGTGCTTCCAACACACTGTTCCATACAGTTTTTCTATTGATTTTGGTAAAACATTAATAATATTCGCGATGTAAATTGGTAAACTGCAGTTTTCGCATAGAAAATACAAGAAATGGCCTGAAAAGTCCACTGTTGCTTTAAAACTTACACGTCATTACGTCATCAGACAGTCGGCATTCTTTTACATTAGATATTCGGAATAAAATCAAATCGATTTGATTTTATTCCCAGCTTGATTGGATATGTTTTTCCTCCTTTTTAATCCCTCATCGCATATCTAATGGCACGTTACACTGTTAGATATCTAATGGGCATGATATTTTTGGTATGTCTGGTGAATATCTAATGGAATATCTAATAGTGTAACAGGGCCTTAAGGATATGAAAATTAACTATGTTTCGGGCAACGACCCACGGTCATTGCTTCTAGATCCGCGCCTGAGTTTTGTCGCCCAGTGAAAAATCCTTAAAAAATGCTATGGTTTCGATCACTACATAAAAATTGCTTTAGCCAAACAAGAAATCCCAAGAAATGTCTTCGCTGCAATAAAGGCAAATAAAGGGAAATTGATATAAATTGAGACTGAAACACCTGATGGCAGACAGCCAAAAAGAGCGTTAAAATAACAGACATCTATCGAAACTTAAAAAAATTGCATTAACCTGAAAAGAAATGTCTTTGTTTGGGCCATAGCTCTAAGACAGTGAGGTATTCAAACAACAAAAATTCAATAATAAAAAGTATTGACTACTGAGAGACGTAAGAGAAGGCAAGCGCCTAAAAAGCGGAAGTACAACTACTAAGAAAAACCGGACTGACAGCCAACTGGGATCTTCTATTGTTCTTAGAAGGCGAATAACCTCTGATGTTAACGGTACTTTTTGATGTCAGTACTTAATGGTCCTAAAGGTCTCAGGGGTCTCACGTCCTAGGGTCTGGTTTTTACGGTATGCCTTGTTGATGCTCGTGCATTGATTTTGTGTGGGAAAAGAAAACGATCCAATGCTCTTTTTTTTTAATCACTTTCTGTTAAGTTGGTGACCTGCGCATGTCACCTTGGCGTGCGGACGTGTTTTTGAGAGCTGCGATATGTAAGTCAAAAACTCGAAGCTTCCTTTCTTTATGTCATACGAAGTTTAATTTTTTAGTTAGTTTTATTTTTACAATATGCAATTTTATTAATGGAATAAATATAAATAGTTTGGAAATATCAAATATCAACAATAATGGCAACGAAAGATTCTGATCCCGAAACCAAAATAAGCGAGGCCTTAGAGAAACGTTTGGATCAAATCATCAAAACGATGTTGGATATAAAAACTGATTTCTCAAACCAATTTAAAGAAATGGACAAGCGAATTTGTAAAATTGAAAAGTCGAATGAATTTCTAAAAGGTCAATACGAAAAACAACGCAACGTATCTGACAAATGTATCAAGGAAAATGGGAAAATGAGAGAAGAAAACGCTGAGCTAAAAGAGATGATGAAAGGCCTTAAACATAACATTGCTGTCCTAGAAAGAGAAAACAACGAACTAGAGCAGTACAGTCGTCGTGACACGTTAGAATTCGGCGGAATACCACGAGTAAATGGCGAGGATACAGAAGATATAGTGATCAACATAGCGGGAAAAGTTGGGGTAGCAATCGAAAAGAGTGACATTGAAGCCTGTCACCGCATAAACAACAACGAAAACTCGGTGATTATTTGCAAATTCCTCTCAAGAAAAGTAAGAGATAACATTATGTACAACAGAAACGAAATAAAAAGTCTACTACAATCACCGATCTTGGGTTCTCTGCTCCAACAAATGATAAACAAGGGAAAGTATACATCAACGAGTCACTGTCAAGACGCTCAAAAGCGTTATTTAAGAAAGTCCGCGACAAGCAAAAAGAGCTCAACTGGAAATTCGCTTGGTCGAAAAATGGAACGATATATGCCAGGAAAGACAGCGAATCAGCAAAGCTCAAGATTGCAAATGAAGACGACATTACGAAGAAAATGACTGAAATTCAATAAATTCACGAAGAAAAAGACTGAAATTCTGAAATTCTATCATAGAGAGATATCGAACAGACTTATTTCTTATGCTCAGGTTGTATCTTTTATATTTTTAATATCAACTTTTACAGATTCCCTTTGGTAACACTTCCTACTAGGCTAGTATGAATGACAACGTAATTTGCCCGAAGTGCAATGAGATAGCACACGATAATCAAGATTGTATCCAATGTGACATTTGTTGCAAATGGATTCATCTTGAATGTAGCGGTTTAACCCGTAAGGTTTTTCTAGAATTAGGAAAAAATTTGACATCAAAGTGGTTTTGTAAAAAATGTTTAATTCAGGCCTTACCCTTTCAAAAGCTTACAAACTATCCGTTTTTAGTCAACAATGCTACCGGATACGACCTACCCAAAAATTTTGATAAAACGTGTTCAGTTTGTGACCGGCGTGTGAATAATATTGAAAAGGCGGTACCTTGCAATTGTTGTAAAACATTTATTCACATTAAAAAATGCTCTTATTTATCTAAACAGGAAATCATTGATTTCGGTGCCA
>JAADKT020025571.1:0-11167 GCA_011763395.2 Chrysaora chesapeakei
CAGATCTGCTTTTAACAACATTGGATGCATTTCGTACTGAATTCTTGATTGGATGCACAATATGATCCATCTAGAAATAAACCAATCATGCTTTAAGAACTGAAAATAGCTAACATGAAGTAAATGCGCAAAATCAACAGAATTAGTATAGAAAATTCAATTAGAATTAGTATATTAGATGTTTGCTGTACTGTCTTTTTGTTATCTCTACTATACGATATTTGGCTGTAGAAATGATATTTCACCATTTCACGATATGTAAAGAACATTTTGTCTCAATCAAAATTTTGTGTGTATCAAAAATTACAACTTAATTCAATAGATATTGTGCAAAAAATTGAATAGACCTTTTCAAAGAGGTCTAGGTCGGCTTGAGATTTTTCTGGAAAATGGTAGATAAGGGAATCCTTTACATGCGCACAGACAGGAATTGCAGTTGTTTCAGGGGGATATTGCAGTAAATTTTGCTCTAAATTCACGTTTAATGGCAGTTAAAGTGAAAGAAAGGTTTCAAGTACCAGTTTTTCTGCTCTAGGTGGCATTTAATCAAGTATTTCCTTTTTAGTGAGTTACTTGCATCTTGTTTTATGAGTTTCTACAGATATTCATAACATTTAATGTCATCGATTCCTTTCCTCGCTCAGTCTTCCATCATTCATGAATTACAAGAAAAATCTGCTTCAATACCCCTCGTAAAACATCTGCAATCAAGGTCGTTCCACGTGGAGAGGATTCCCTTACTCATTATATCTACCATTTTCCAGAAAAATGTCGCGCCGACCAGGACCCCTTTGAAAAGGTCTATTGTTGTGCCTTACCTTTCTTGATATTGAACTTTTTCCTTTATAATATTCACCAGTTTCAAGAAATCCAGCTAATAATTCGTATAACCCATAGTTTTCCCGTAACACTTCGGTAGATAATAAATACTGCAATAAAGAACATAGCACTCTTAATGCCCACAAGCAAATGGGATTGAAGTACTACCATCTATTCTCGATTCTATACAGACTGCAGATTACAGCAAATATAGAGAATACACCTTAGAAATATGAACATGTTTTAAGATTTTGACATTTGCAAAAACAATCAGACGTTTTGGCCAAACATTTGTGATTTGCCGGTTATCAAAGGTTCAAACATTATTTGCGAACAATCAATGTTTGACCGTTTGGTCAGATAACAAAACATTGCTTGACTACCATAATCGCTTAACAATGCTATAGGAGCAAAAATGTTTGACGAGCAATGTTTTTTCAAAATATGCAAAACGGTCAAACATTTTGTTTGATAAGCAAATTTCAAATGCTTCAAAAAATGTTTGATCTTTTCGCAAGGGCCTTATGCAAACATTTGTGATAAGTTTTACACGCGATATTTGACCATTTAGTCACGTAGCAAAAACATTGCTTGACTATCAAAATCGCTTAACAATGCTATAGGAGCAAAAATGTTGGACGAGCAATGTTTTCCAAAATATGCAAAACGGTCAAACATTTTGTTCGATAAGCAAATTTCAAATGCTTGAAAAAATGATTGATCTTTTCGCAAGGGCCTTATTCAAACATTTGTGATAAGTTTTACACGCGATATTTGACCATTTAGTCACGTAGCAAAAACATTGCTTGACAATCATAATCGCTTAACAATGCTATAGGAGCAAAAATGTTGGACGAGCAATGTTTTCGAAAATGGCCAAACAGTCAAACATTTTGTTAGATAAGCACATTTCAAACGCTTGACACTCTGGTTAGCAAACAGTGAAGCAACAGAAAAAACGTCCCTTACAAGTAAATAATCTTCTAATGATTGTCTTCTTTTCTCAATAAAATTTCGATCCATATTTCCAAATGTTTTCTTTCCAGGTAGATTTAACCAATGGAGAGAAGAATACTTGAAAAGAAAAACATACAAAGATTCTCTCAAAAATCATCACAATAGACAACTATGAAACATATATACTTTTAACATGGGAATGAAATATTATCACTAAGTAAGGCACTTATTGTCAGTTATAGGCCTACCCAAAAGCCGATACGCTCTTTCCACTAGTGACATAGGAAAACTGATGGCATCCGAGCCTTAAATGTTCTGTTAGATAGCTTAAGATACCCATTTTTCATTGATTTTACATGCTTTATTCATGTACACACCGTTGCCCCATCACTCAGAACGACTGTTCTTCAGAGAGGCGTGCAAAAATACATTCTAATCAAAGTACAACTTTAAAATCTAACTTACAAGGTAAAACAGAAAATGTTATCTGATAGAAAAAAATTATTTTCATGCATTCTTAAATTGTCTGGTAGAGATTGCCTGCTTAATCTGCGGACCCACTGAGCTAATGAAATTCACAAGGAACTCTTGAAGTCACACAGGCAGGGGTTTTGCTTTCTCTTCAAAAACAGTCCTGATAATGACTACTCAGGGGCGTATTCCATTGGGGTAAGTTGGCTAAGTGGCTGCAGCAATAGTTGAAAACTGAAGAAGAGAACAGTAACCATGGGCTTGGCTTGCAAGCCTCAAAATGTCCTATGGGATTTTATGGAATTTTCGAGAGCCCAAAATTCGGTGAAATATCTTTTGATTGAAAGTTTACGACAGAAGTGACCATAAAGCATGGAGTAACTAATCGTTAGCAATACCTTTTCTCGTATTTTCATGTGTAAATCATGGAAGTCACTATATCTCCTGCAGACAATCCAGTTTGTTGATCCTTCAGAATCGGTTTTACAAACTTGTATCGAATAAACACCATACGATTTGTTTTTCTCTTTACAAATGCCTGAAAAAGAACCAAACTTGTGCAAATGGTCTGTAGAATGAAATATACAATTAAAATACATATTCTTTCGGTTGCAAGAGAATGTGCTCGTGTGACGTGGAGCTCGCAGAGCTTATTAGTGAAGGGTGTTGCTACTATGAATGTACTGTGGCGTCGTGGTGTAATCCGGCTGACTCATGGTGTCAGTGTCAGGAGCTCAGGGTTCGAGCCCACCCACGGTAGCGCCACAGCCAGGGTCCGAGTCTCGATTAGTTAACCTACTACTGACATCCTAGCCCTAAAACATCATTTCACCTTCATTTCACCATGGGCTTTGAATTTACATACTGCATAAAGCATCATATATACCTCACTATTATTTCTTGCTCCGTCTGTTGCTATCAGAAACGGCACGGTCTACCGAGTTAGTTGTATCCTCTATTTACTGAGAGGACAATGTCTGTTGGGAGAGCTTGAAGTTCTGCTAGAGCTGTATCATCTAACTTATGAGAGACGTCGACATGTCTCAAGCCTTTATACAGCTGTCTGCTGGAAGAACTCTGATTATTGACAGACCTCTCAAACTACTGAGACAACTACTGCTTTGGCGATCTGCCTGTTGAATCTGCCCACTATGACAGCTCGTTTCAATAGGCAACTTAAGACATTAAGAGAGTTGTGCCTACTGTAGAAGCCTTGCCCACAGTTCCATTGTCTGTTTTGGAGAGCTACTAATGCAAGTGCTCGGTCAACTACGACATGAGGGACATCTAGGACTTGAAGGACATCGAGAGGACATCATGTGCTGAGAGGACTCTTTCTCTTACGAGAGCTCTATTGAGATGGTTGATCTACTCACAGAGGGAGTTCAAGAGCTCACAGAGCTGCCTATTTGAAGGATTCTTTCTTTGTTCAACAAGTTCCTGCAGGTTCATTTGAAATGAAATAACCTGAATTTTACATTGCCAAGTCAAAATACGCGAGCTATACAAGCTACATGTGCCTGTTACCTGCTTGTGTGATAGATGCAGAGTAGCGCACGTCACATTCTGGTGTCCAATAAGAGTCAACCATACTTTCTGTGTCACTGCCAGTTTCGAATCGCTAAAGTGAGAAAATAAAGGAATTAAGAAATGATACCTAAATAAAATTGTCACTCAACCCTTAATCACATTAAATTCATAACTAGTGGTTACTAGTAGTGGCAGCTAGAAGACACAAATTATGGACATCAGATAAATCACAAAATCTCGTTCCCTTACTACTTAACAGTTCAGTCGCCAAAAGGGGTGGGGCTTAATAGAGAAAGGGAGTTATTTCAAATTTCCGGTTGAAAGAGGAGTCTTAATAGGGATGGGGCTTAAAAGAGAGAAGGGTTAAAAGAGCTTTTAAGTAATCAACAAACAGTATAACATAACGTATACTATCATGTGATTATTCACGCCACTGCTAACTTACTCACTTCCTTACTTGATGTACTTGATGTGGCTTTGGTGAGATCATCACCCATACAACTTGTTGAGTCTGATGCATTTTATTTGGTCAACAAGACTATTTGAGTCAGCTAGACGAACCCCATTTCTTTCATTGGTATGTGGTTTATCGGGAATTTTTTGTAAGAATTTGTCCAATTCTGATTTGAATTTGTTCTTTGAGCAGCCACTAATATTTCTCATATATCTGGGGAGGCTATTAAATAAATTTGGTCCTTGAACGGAAAGACTACCAGAGATAGCATTATGGTAGTAACTTCTATCAATGGTTCTGATTTTGCATTTTCTTCCATGGCGTATGTGGCTATAGTAAGTTATACCACCTACTTCTTGCCCATCTTCAATGTGGTTAAGGTTTAGTACAATGCTTTCCAGGATTGATCATACATAAATTATTCTATATCTTTCTCTTCTTCTTTGTAAATAGTACACATTAAAAGATTTCAACTGATCCCAATAGCTCAGTTTACTGTATCCTTGAAATTGGTCTGAAAATACTGAGAATACTTCAACATTGGTCTAAGGCCTAAAGACTGCAAAAAATATCAAACTTTTCACCTCTTTAGTTGATGTAGAATCACTGCTTGTAATGCTTAGAGCGTCATCTGCAATGCAAAATAAAAATAAATTAAAATTAAAACTAAATAGTCTGTCTGACGAGTGCGTAAGCACGAAACTCAGAGTAACAGAAGGACATGTCTGTTTCTTAATGTGTTAATTCTACTTTAAAATTAAACTATGAATATGTGTTGTCTTATTAGTATCAGAACCAGAAATAAAATAAATCGGAGGCTACTAATTGAAGTTTATTCATTCTTTACCCCCGTTTTAATGCTAGAAGTTTCTTTGCACGTTTCTAAATTTTACGTAGGACACTAAAGCATACTATAAAGACTTTATTTTTCAAGTAAATAACAACAGGTGATCGAAAGAGAGAGGGCAATGCGACATTATTCTCCGGGTAAAAGTCGCTTTCAAATTTTGATAAAGCCCTAGGCTTATTATTGATCATGAAACAGATACTAAAACCAAACCGAGATCGCCAAAGCCTTCAAAATTTTCACGACACAGCTCATGTAATAAGTCTAGTATAGCCCTATGAGTGTCTAAATTTCAGGTGTGTCTAGCACTATTGTGGTAGCCCACTTATGATGAATATATATCATGTATCAGCATATGTCCAGTTCACTATATGTTCTATGTTCTGATGAAGGCTTTAAGCCGAAACACAAAATAATACCTTGGCTGTGGAGGAGACCTGTGGCAAGAAGGACTTCGAGTAAGGCTGGCTACTTCATTGCAATGTTTAGTGTAGTGGAGTAGTCAACTGGCTTGTTGTACAGAAGGTCACTGGTTCGAATCCACTAGAGGCGATTATAGCAATTGTGGTAGCCCACTTATGATGAATATATATCATGTGTCAGCATATGACCAGGCCACTATAACCTAGGCTTCTTATAAACTGCCATCTTATAGCGATAAAAAATATGCAAAAAACTCATATTTTTTTGTTTCAAATTTCTTACCGTCATTGCAGCTGGATTCCATGCCGTCATCTGCAAAAAGAATTAAACCAATACTGAAATCTAAGTACCCAATGCAATACATGTCCATCACGATGCTTATGCAGTCGGTATAGAGTTCGGCCAAACGAATGAAACATTCGCAAGACATAAGGCCCTTGGCAAACGGTCAAGCAAAATTGGCCAAACATTTGAGATTTGCTTTACGTGGAAAGTTTGACCGCTTGGTCACGCTGCAAAACGTTGCTTGACATTGCCTACCCTGGATGCCAGACTCTCGAAATTCGAAATAAAAAACACGTTTTTTAATTTTGAGAGTCTGGCACCCAGGATAGACATTGGCTGACGCCCTAGCTAAACGGTCAAATATTATATTTGACCAAAATTTTTTTTTCGTTTTAAAAGCAAATGTTTAACAAACAATTTTGGGTCGTTTGGGCCAGGGCCTAATCCAACAATGTTTGTCCAGCATTTTTGGATGCAATCAAACAAGTGTCAGATTACTTATGATGCTCACGCCATTTGCAAGCAGATTTCGTAGGATGCACATGAGTTTTAACTTTAATACGCTTGCGTGAATCAAACAAATGTTTTATGAGGTGGCTAAAATAACGCAACATTGTTGATCAAACAGGAGGACAAAAGAAAGTCTCGAAATACCAGGGAAACCATGGGTGGCTAGACACGTCAGGTGTACATTAGTTTTATGATATGAAAGTCACTTCTTCTAGATTAGTGCGTCCCTTCCTATTTCCTATCCTTCAACAACCGCAAATCGAGCTTACAGATAAGCCTGAGTTTGCCTTAGCCCCCATCTTGACAGCAATAAAAAACATTATCAAACATCGTAAGACATGGTGGCAAAACGAATCACACATGTCTGACCCAATAATTTCGGGCGATTTTTCATGCTGATTTTTGTTGCGTTTAGCAAGGGCTAAATCTATTTGCATGGTTGATTAAAGTTTGACTGATCTTTAGAGTAAACTCACCTGACTTTTCTTTGATTAGATCAAGCTCCATTAAACATCTGTATTCAAATAAAAAGAAGCAAATGATAATAAAAAATAAATGAAATGTTTGAACTCAGCTAACTATTACACATGCATCAGCCCGAGTTTTGGGTCAAATTCTTCTGCTACTGTAAAAACTACTCGAAATAAATACAAATAAAAGTATCCTAGCGTGAGGCTCTGGACTGGAAACGCACTTTAAACATGCTTTTGGGAAGGGTATGGGATCGTATGGTGGTGAAAAATCATAGATGCCAATACAGACACTCACTTTATGTAAGATGTGCTTTTAAGAAACGTTCCATAATATTTCTGACTTTCCAAAAGCTTGAAAACCTATACAAAACAGCAAAAAACTTTAGTATCAGTAGTCAAGCCCTGACCAAACTATCGAGCATTGTTGGTCAAACATTTGAGATTTGCTTTAAAAGCAATGTTTGGCCGTTTGGCCGCATCACAAAATGTTGCTTGACAAGCAGAACTTGATCAGCAATGTTTTCGAAAAACCTTCTTGGAAGTATTTTGTCTGTATCAGAGAAAAAGGTTTGACAATCAATTATTTGTCATGTCGCAAAAAGATCAAAAATTATGTTTAACAAGCAAGATTCAAATGCTTGACAAGCTATGTTTGATCGGCTGGCCAGGGCCTTAGAGTTGCACGGTAAGTGAAAATTGTGAAAATTCTTTCGTATGCGAAACAGTGTGTTTGAGCTTCCGTGCATTAACAGATCAGAGCTTCAACTTACATGCATTTGGGCAGAATCAAAGTAGGATCCACTTGGTTCAAAACTTTTTAAATCACGAACAATCTTCCTCACTTGTTGATCTTCGAGAACGATCCGCGGAGAGGCCTAGAGAAAAATGTTGTTAAACGTGTCGTTATCGATTCACGAATATCATGATGTTTTTATGATGTTTTTGAGTGCGTTAAATTAAAACAAATAGTGAAGGGAAAAAGGTAGCTCCTTTGATGAAGAAATAGCAAATAAGAAGAAGAAGAAGAAGAAGAAGAAGAAGAAGAAGAAGAAGAAGAAGAAGAGGAAGCAGAAGAAGAAGAAGAAGAAGAAGAAGAAGAAAAAGAAAAAGAGAGAGAAGGTGAAGGAGAAGGAGAAGAAGAATAAGAAGAAGAAGAAGAAGAAGAAGAAAAAGAGGGAGAAGGAGAAGGTGAAGGAGAAGAAGAAGAATAAGAAGAAGAAGAAGAAGAAGAAGAAGAAGAAGAAGAAGAAGAAGAAGGGGAAGTAGACGAAGGAGACGTAGAAGAAAAAGAGGAAAACATAGAAGAAGGAGAAAATAAAAGAGTGAAAAGAAGAAGTGAAATGAAAAGAGAAAAAAACAAATAAAATAATACAAGGCGATAGACTAAGAAGAATAGAAGAAGAAAGGGGCAGAAGAGGAAGAGGAGGAAGAAGACGTGGAAGTAAAAGAAAAGAAAAGAAAAGGAGGGAAGTAGAAGAAAGGTAGGAAAAGAAGGAAAACAAAACAGAAACAAAAACAAGAGCAAGCAAAGAAAAAAGAAAAACAACAAATACGAATTCGATTTAAAGATAGCGAGAAAGAAGGAGACAGAAGAACAAGAAAGATCATGACCAGGAAGAAAAAGGAGATAATCCGTAGACAGCATGGCCAAGATGAAGAGAAAACATAATCGAAGTGCTGAAACAAGCCTACCTTAGGAGATAGGTATTCATCATAAATGTTAGCAGCTGCTAATCTGAGTTGTTCAAAGTCTGCATCTAATGGCTGAAAAATATATAAGTAATATTATTTGTAATGGGCAAGTCTCTATTTTTTAGTATTTTAGTATTTTTTCCAAAATCTATTGTGTGTTAAAGCTGTGGACGTATGCATTAATAATGATGAATTTTTCTCGATATTTCATTGTCTGACTTTGTCTGACTTCTATTCAAACAGTAAATTTTAAGCTGTATCGATTTTATAACTTATTATTTCCTGGCCAAACGATCAAACATTATTTGTCAAATATAAGATACTTGCTTGTCAAACAATGTTTGAACGTTAGGCCACACCACAAACATTGCTTGTCAAACAATTTTTGTTTAGTACAAGCATAGAATGTTTTTTAATTTTTTCGTTGCTTAATTAACATATGGTGGTCAAAAACAAGATAAGGCCCCAGATGTTTTCTGAATTTTGATCATATCTAGGAGAAAAATCGGGTAACAATGGGGGCCGATGGGCCAAATTGCCCACCCGCACATAAGCTAAATAATGGCTTCTTTACAGCTACAACCATTAATTTGACTAAATGAAAAAGTCATCTCACCGTTTGTTGTCCTTTTTCCTGGGCTTTTATCGTCTCCTCTGCGAGTATGGATAACTGCTGCTGGGCTGTGGCACGAAATCCCTGAAAATGTTCAATATAACCCTCAGGTTTTATACCTTCAATAAACAACGGACATCTTAAAATGGGAACTAACGTATAGCTGAGCCTGGTTTTCCTATGATCGCATGCTTGGCATGGCAGTCAGTTGATGACATCCTAAATGCATGACCATCTCGTTCTGGTTCTAGCTCTAGTACGAACCAAGAAGATTTTTCAGCTCTGTTTGGCTATTTTGAAGTTTTGTGCAGTTCAAAAGAATGTTCAATCATTGCCAAAATGATTGGGACAATAATTGTGCAGACATACCAGCCACAAAAGGGGCCCCTCCAAACCCAATAAATGGGGGCGATCAACAACACGTGTCACACAACAATTTTAAAAAGAATTGTAGATATGCTTTGGATATTTTGAGTCCTGTGATAATCCTATGATCATTTCTATCTTATGAAAACTTATTGCAGTGATTTTATAACGAAAAACATGGAAACCTCTATTAACGGATACCTCTTTACTAGACTTATTGCATGAGTCGTTAGTTTCCGCTCCTCCATCACCCGGACACCCCGCTACAACTACGATCCCAGTTTGAGCGATCTCATTTTAGTGTTGGTCTCGGTCTCATGAGCGATAACTGGGACTCAGGTAATAAGTCTACCTCTATACAACGGACACCTCTCTACAACGGACAATAGCATTGGTCGTTATATGGAGGTTCTACTATACAAAATGATGATACTACAGAAAACAAGAATAAAGATGAAATTACCTCAACAGTAAGATAAAAGAATACGTAATGCTCTGCGTTACGTCCTCCCATGAATTCTGTGGGAAAAGAGAAATAATATTGATTTCTTAGGCCCTGGCCAAACGATCAAACATTGCTTATCGAGCACTTGAAATTGGCTAATCAAGTCAGAAATGATTTTTAGAAAAACGACAACTGATTTTATTTTGTAAAACATGTTTCGGATTCATCATCCATCTTCAGTTACAACTAACAGAAAATACGGTGTGAAATACTTATAGGGATAAATTTGGATAATTTACATAAACCGTTACAGTTTAAATATCAAAATTCAAAATACAAATCAACCAAATTTATCCCTATAAATATTTCACACCGTAATTTCTGTTAGTTGTAACTGAAAATGGATGATGAATCCGAAACATGTGTTACAAAATAAAATCAGTTGTCGTTTTTCTAAAAATCATTTCTAATATGATACTGCTGAGAAATTTTGGCTAATCAAGTCGTGTTTGAACATTCGGTCACGTTGCAAAACATCGCATGATAAGCAAAAGTAAGCAAAGTTTTATGCTAGACGGAAACAAAAATGTTTGGCAAGGCCTGTTTTGCGAAGTGGTCAAACGGAAAAACATTCTGTTCATTTTGGTACAGCGTTTTGGTTTTTAATGTTAATTTTGTTGAAAATCAAAAGTGTTTGTTCGAGACATGTTTTACAATTCAATTCAATTCAATTCAATTATTTTCTTTGTAGAAAAACCTAAAGTACATCAATTTATTAAACTACCAAAAAAAAGTTGTATCCTACACAACCCAAGAGAAGCAGAGCTTATCTCGCCGGGGCCGTTAACTTAAAAAGATAAAAAAGAAAAGTTGATAATGTTAAAACAACTACAAAACTACAATGCAAAAGCTAATGTAATACAATTAACAACTATGGACTATGGACCCTATAGGGGCAAAATTGGTATTTTGGCAAAAGTTTAGGCATGGCTATTGGGTTACTCATTCATCCATTAATTAATTATTTCATTCATTCATTTATTTACTCATTCATTCAATCATTCATCCATTCATTTGCTAACTCAATCAGTAATTAATTCATTCATTCGTTCATTCCTTCATTAATTCATTCATTCTTTGCAGAGGATGAGAACAAATTTTGCTGATTGGAAAGCACAGAAAGAACCTGTAAGCTGAGGAATTTTCTTTTCATGTTGCTGTCGATTATCTACGCTATCCTTGTTATTACTTGTTTCTAAAGAGCAAAAATACACATGAATAA
>JAADKT020025682.1:0-11166 GCA_011763395.2 Chrysaora chesapeakei
CACTCATGGAAATGGTACTAACCTGAAATTCTCATTGTAGTCAACTACTTTTTCTCCAATCTGAATGACGTTCTTCAGACCTGCAAGAAAAATTGATAATATTTACCAGATAGTAAAATTTTGATGTAGTTTTGATGTAGTTTTAAAATCCGGGAGTCAAGAATTTTATTCAAGATTTTTAAGGGAAATAGAGAGACAATAAATTTTTTCGAGATAGCAGGAAGAATTTACAGCGAGAGTAAATATAGCAAAATCTTAAATAGCTCGTCAGTAAGTTCTTGTAATCTTGAAGGTGCTGTGGTGTCTTCGTCCAATCTAGCTAGCTCTTTGTTAGAAGCTCAGCGAGGATGGCGTTGAAGCCCCAGAAGCGGCAGACTCACAGCCAGGACCAAGGTTAGTAGCTACTTCTGAGATTCTAGCGACAGGCTCTGAAACACAAGTTCAGCTTTCACCTTCGCAGTTGTATCGTGAGCTGATCGGTGAAAAAAGAGAATACCGACCCAGCATCACATTTCTGAATGGTGCATTTCGATCCATTTCTGGCGTCCTAGTCAATTGTTTGGTCGATTTCTGACTGTCAGACGGTAAAATTTGCTATTTTGAACTAATGCATAAATCCAGCAGTGAATACTCGCTATCTAGGCTTCCGAATCAAAAGAGGCATTAAATTTGTTTGAGGTAACAGGAAGAGCTTCTTATCAGTGTAGCAGGTAGTATCTTAAAGATCTAAGCAAGGTTTACTTAACCTTTGCTCGAAGAAGCAAAATCACTGTATGACTCGCAGCGCGCTCAACAATTTCATTTAGCTATTTGTTAGTTCAATGATAATAGTTTTTGAGTTGTAAAAAACTTCAGAATTGCGATAAACAGCGGAAAAACTTCGGGCAGTATGCCAGAAAATGTTTCCGCTGTTTATCGCATTTCAATGGAATTTTGTCTGCTCTCGAAAAATGCAATCGAGGTTTCGATTCTTATCAACTGTGGTATGCCTTTGGTGGAAAAGTCTTCTCTGAAAGCGATGTACAGTGGAACTGAATCGAATGTTTAAAAAGAAGCTTCATCAAATCACTCCGCTCTTTATGCATCATACCAGAAAAACTATTGAATTTTAAACTATGGAATACAAAGAATAGGAAATAGCAAATAGCCAAAGCATGCAGCATCTAACATCTAACAGCAATACAATACTTCCTGAAAGAACAGCAATATCAGAACCAAAATGGAAAAATTCGGAAAATTGTTAGAAAGAACCAAAGAATTAGAAAATGAACTTACCTAAACTTACGAAATCATTTCGTAGTATTGGATATAGGACAGGTTCTATATTGTCAACTTCTTGAATGATGAATGTTTTTCCAAACCGCACAGCTAGCTCCAGAGATGTGACAAAGTTAGAATCCTAACAAAGAAAATAACAGATGAAAAACATTGAGTGCCATGTAGTAACATCTAGCTGAATTTTCAAAGTTACTCTCTTTAAATTATTGACGGGAGCAATAGTGAACACCAGTCGGAGCAATAGTGATCAATCTGTCAACTCTGAAATCGAATGATAACCAGCATGTCAGGGCCCGAAATATCAAAACAGTGTTGCTAAAAGTTTCAGTGAAATGCTCAAAAATCAGGCAATCGGAATCGGAAAGAAGGTTCTTCAAATGGAAGAAAATGTTATAATGCGATAAAATTCTAATAATTCAATCCTATTTCCTACCTGTTGATTTACAACATCGACTTTCTTGTCTTTTGATAAGTGAAATTTCAGCCAGTTGATTGCTCTTTCTGATGGGTCGACCAGAAATGGACAAACAGTACCCTTTGAAAAATAGCAAGAATTACGATTGGCATCAATGAAAAGTACAAGTTCAAATAGAACAGTCCAAGTTTTAGACTTAGATTTCACGGTATTGGAAACAACAAGAACCTACATCAGAATCTACATAAACAAAACACATAAACACATTACAAGAATCAGATGGGCAAGATTTATGCATCAAAGAGGCAATTCAACTCGTTACATAATCTGTCACTAAGGTTTGTCTACTTTCACCTTTCCTCTTTCCAAGCTCTAAGAATCGTACGGGTAAACAATCATATTGGTCGATCTAGTCGCGGTGGTTTGGGTCGACTTAAAAATTTTTGCCAATTGCGCAAGACTCAGTTGAAAACTGATACGTACTGAAAGAATTGCTAACAAATGATGATAAAACAGATCTCTTCAAAATAAGAGTTTTACCACCAGTCTCATGTGTACAAGATGATGTGATCTCGTGTAGAAAAAGTTTTTCTTAAGGGAAAAGCCAAGCCTGAATAAACATCCTTATCTACAGAAAGTAATTCTTACCTTGACAATCATTAAGGCATTTTCCATTGACAGATTGTCTGAAGGAAGTCCTTCGCCTTTCCAAATAAGCATTTCACTCTCTGAGCTTAAGAATCGTCGCATATCGAAACCAGATGTTTCTGTAATTTCCGACCATTTGGATAAGAAAGAACGCCGAACATCCTCTGACTCTGCTCCAAGGTAATTAATATAAGCAGCAGAGAGTTGAGACCGGCTAGGTAGATGCTCTATTTCTGTAGTCAGCTCACCAACCTGTATTTGAAGAACATACAGTACACTGGTGAATAACGCTTGTCATCTTCTGAGGTATGACATGAGATAGGAAGTATAAATCTCCAAACAGTATCACGAATAAGTAACTAACGTAACTAACGCACCTGAGATGACCATCGATTAAACTCTCCTTCAAGTTTTCCAACAAGAGATTCAGCAGATCGTATTGTTTCTTGAGCTGCATCTAAATCTAGTTTCAGCTGAGCTGCTTCACGGGTTCGCTGTTCAAATCTAAAAGTAAAAATAAGTAAATGACGCTTACGGCATGGTAGTAAGCCTTTGCCTTTTTATATTGAAGGGGTTGGAAAAATGTTGCATTGCAGCGTCTTCTTTGGGAAATATTCAACTGAGTTTTACACGATACACGATAGTTTTCATCATAGAAGGTGCTGTGGCATTGTGACTTAATCCAGCTGATTCGTGGTCTCAGAAGCTAAGCGAGGTTTGACTCGAGCCTCAGCAACGGTAGCGTCACAGTCAGGATCGAGGTCTCGATTAGTTAACCTTGGGACTTGCAATAAATATACCGTTTCACATTTAACCATCAACCACCTTTTTGAATAATCTTATCATATAGCTTTACAACTGCGATACTTAGAAACTCTTTTTTTCTCCTGATACTCCTCAGGGTATGAACATCAGAAACAGACCGAAACAATCAACTAAGGCAGAGTTTATACCCAGATGCGGCTAGAAATGGACCAATCGGAATCCCTTTCCCTATCAACCAAGTCTATATAGCTTTATTAAAAATTCATTACCAGTTCGTTTTTTTCGTTTTTTTTTGTTAACAAGCATCCACTACAGAAGGCAGTTTAGAAGACACGGGATTCATAATAATCCTGAAAGCTTTAAATAATCTGTCCTCTGTAAAAGGTGAAATAGGAACCTAAATCAAGAGGATCATTTGCAAAGTTGGTATTGTATATTATAAAATCCCGAAAAATAGATCATTGTTACACTGAGATTATCGTGCTTCTATTATCTTTCTCTTCCAATCTGATTTTGATATTATGTTTGCCCAAGAAGATAAAAAAATTTTTACGGTACTAAACCAGGAAATTTCTCTATCAATAAGATTATTGCTTGCAAGAACGATCAGAACTGTCTTAGTAACTTTCAGCAGAGAGTGAACATTGAAATATAACGATATAATAAAAATAGAAGAGGATCGAAAAACGCGTTTCTATGACATAGTTAAATATTTTGAATCTTAACCTCTCTCTCATCTCTGCAACTTTCTTGTCAACTACATCAAGAGCTTTGTGAAGTTTATCCAGTCTCTGCTGTGACTTTTCCAGCCCTCTACAAATAAATATATTAATCAGTTAAGAAAGTAAAAGCTTTTCAAAGTAGTATATTTTCCATATCGAAAGAGATGAGAAATACTTGCCTCTTAAGATCGCTCTGCTCTTTTTCAAGTGGTTCAATTTTTAGTAATACTTTCGAATACTGAATATTGGCCTTGACCCACTGGGCAAGTGGTGCTGCAGCAACGCTTGCTCTTTTGGCATTCTAGGAAAAAACATCTTTTCTGAAAATCACAAAACATCTTAAATTATAGTGAAAACAACTATACTGTTCAATATAATAAAAGCTGTTTTTGCAGACAATTAAAGAGTGTAATGGATAAGAAAACGCCTGTCTTCCACTCAACGAATATGCCTTGTTGATCTAATTCGACCAGGACGATCATAGACCTTAAACCGAATTTCCATAACACAAATTTTTCGATCAAACTATTCAAGCAATCAGCCTTTGTGCAGACTCAGACACTTTGAATAGTGCAATGATGCAAGCAGACGATTATTAGACATATTTTAACTTTTCGGTTGACGATCCGAAGTTATTGAGGGGAAGTCCTATCTATGCCAACATTTCTGTTTGCCGGTCGATCAATAGCGGTCGAATTTGACCAGTTCGACTGAGTGTAATAAATAGTCACCATTCGTTCTAGTGGAAAGAAAACCTAGCTCAAGAGCTGGCACGCTTACCAGCAATCATAGACAAAATTGTTGAGAAAAAGCTGAAAATGGGCGTTTTTTCCCCACTCCCCCCAGTTCAATGTTCCATAAGCTGTTCAATGGACACTGTTTTATTTTCATCACACAGGCAATCATATAAGATCAAGTCCGTTGAAAAAATAATCATTCTGTAACTACGGACAGCGCTGTTTGATGTTTAGTTCCAAATTAAAGCTCAGCTTGAAAGGAATTTCTTCTTTACTCTTGAAGGCCATAAGCATACTGTAGGTTCATTAATTTTCCATCAAAAATTAAGTCAGATTTGACTTTTCTCCTTTGTAGTTCCTTTGGAAATATGGCAAACTAGCAGTGTCAAATAATTTCTAAGCTGCTCTGCTTTCATATATATGGACCAGATCTAGCAGTAAACAATGAAAAATGCAATAAGGCAATTCTTAGATGGTCAGAGAGCTAAATTGATCTGCTTATTTCAGCTTTTTAGAAAACCTGAGTTTCATCTTCAATGTTTCTTGAGGAATATATTGGGAGATATAAGACAAGATGAGAGGTAACAAAGAAATGAAGGTTGCTTAACAAATCTCAAACCTTAGGATCGAAAGAGTTTTTGTTTTTCTCCAGCAATTCCTCTACACTTGCCCTCATCTCAGGTGTGATTCGTCTTGCATCAAAGTTGCATATCTCATCCTTGATTCCTCTCGTTGATAGGAAACTAAAAAAATTGGTCATTTATATGGAAATAACAGTAATTTCCTAAAGACGTTGAGCAAATATTACACTATTACACGTTGTTACGTAAAATCAGAGATGTTGAACGCTACTGAAGCTTCGAAGATTTCATTAGACATCAATTTTCTACCGCAAGATAAGTTTATCTTCTCTCAAACAATTATAGTCAACTTTCTTAAGTCTGGGTGCAGATCGTTTCTTAAAGAGCTTTTTTACTTCTCAAAATCGCAGTTTTCCTAGCTTACAGGAAGGGAGAGGGGGGGGGGGTGCCGAGTATACCATTTCTGAACAAGAAGAAAAAAATAAGCAAATAATAAAGAAAGTATTGTTTCTTCAACAATTTTTGAAAACAATATCAAAAACAGAATGGTTACGTTACGAAACAAAAAGAGATTTTTAGGTGATAGTTGACCTCCGATTCAATCTATAGTTTCTCTCAATCTGTAAGAAAGGGGCTGCTAGAGCTCATTATGAATGGTTTCTTAAAACAAACAATGAACAAAGATTTTTCCGCGTGCTACCTTCAAAAGAAAATTCAAAAATTCAAACCTTCGCATACTAAGCCACGAAATATCATATATTCCCATGAGCCTCAAGACTCCTTCAAGAATATCTCTGATGACATCAGGGGGCATTCGCAATGATCTGATTTCAGAAAGAGATTCAGGTTTAATGTTTCCAACGGCATCTTTGCTTTCCTGAATAAGAGGCTCAATTTCGCTTAGTTCTGATTCAATGACCTTTTTCCTTTTTTCTAATGCAATTTTTTCTTCTCCTTGTTTTTGCTTCAATGTTTCCATCTCTGTTTTTTGTTCACCAGCACGCTAGTAACAGAAAGTCAAAGCGAAAAATTAGAAATCTCAGCACCAAAGAAACTTGAAAAATAATTAAATAGTAAACCCTCACACAGCAGTCATAGCAGGGAGCAGGGTGCGAATTGGATGCAAAATCAAAACTTCAAAAGCTAGCTTTCGTTTGGTGTTTTCAATGTTTTCAATGATGGCGGATAAGACAGAGCTATGTGTGACGGTGTCAAAACAGAGAAGTTTAGATGGGATCTGGCTATTGCAAATTAATTCGAGAAAATGAAGGATTGAGAACCTATACCGGTATTTACAGATCTATTAGGGTCGTGTGCTTCAGCTAATAACTTTCCATTTATTCTTTGGCTTTTTTGTTAGGCAAGTGCTTACCATCATTCCATAATTTTGTTTCGGATCATAGGCAAAAGTTATGATGTTCATCAATTTACTGGCTGCCTAGATACTTTGAACTGCTTGAGGTCTTCCCTGTGTTTTAATTTTCTCGGCAAAATTCATTGCCCTATAAAGTGAATTTAATTCCAGACAACAGGCTCAAAGAGTCTGAGGGGTTTGCTGTTACAAAACGACCAAATATTAATCATCATTTAAACTGAAAATTACTACATATCACACAAGCCAGGTATGTAACTTATTATCTTCAACAGTTTATAGAAAAGATCAATGTGAATAAAATATTGAAAATACCTGCATGCTTAAGGTAATTTCTTTCAATGCTGCATCAGCTTCTTCCTGTTTCTTTGCTAAAAGAATGCTCTGTTCGGCAGCCTTCTTTTTCAAAGCATCCACCAGCTCTCTTGCTTCTTTTAGTTTTGTCACGCCAGCCTAAGGCACAGAGGACATCACTGAAATGTATATTGTATATAGAAGGACAACTGTAGAAGTCATTGAGAACATTACTGAAAAGTCACAAAAACGAAATGTGGCATTAAAATGTGTGTCAAATCTTTGCTAAAAGATCGCAACGAAAACTACAGCTAGCAAGAAGAAATATTAAACTTTGCAAAGATATACTTTATATACTTTATTCCTTACCATGGAGAACAAACTTTTACTTTACTGACTGCGAAGCAAGATACAAACTCAGCTATCAAAAAAATTTGAGCTTTATGTTTAACGTTACTGGACATGATTAGCAGTGAAACTATTGCTTTACTATGCAAAACCAAATCTTGATTTTCAAATATTGAATATATTCATCAGTATGACATCTACATATAAAGGTTATAGAAAAGCCGCGGACAAGATGATGAATATTCCCAGTGGGGAAAGGACCATGTATATCTTCAATATAAAACAAACAAGCGTTGCTACAGAGGATCCTTAATTATTAACCCTTTAGCACTTCACATTGGAAAAAAGAAACACAAGAGATAGGTACATGGTCTAAGGCCAAAAGAAATGGAAGGGAGTTGAAATCAAAACTGCTTGTTACTTTTCACAGGCTTTGAACTTTTTAAAGATAAGGGATATAGATATTAGCACCCTATTTTCCGGACTTAAAGTTTTATTACTTAACAGAAAAAAACAACTGACCCGAAACTGATATGGCTAAGATAGATAAACAGATTGTTTCGTTCCTCTACGCGAGCCCTGACAGACAGAGCCTAAGGAGCAGCGGGATAAGGGATAAGGAATACTTTCATAAAAAGACTATGACAGAAATCTAACCTGCAAATGTTTTCTTTTATTCTCAATCGTTTCCTTCTGGTGACTGAATATAGACATGTACGTACGAAGGAAATTCATATATCGTCTTGGTGTCGCACCACTTTTGAAAAAGCTTTCATGGATATCATAGAAGCGCTTGCACAGTTTATCGCCTCCAGAAAACAGCCGTCCGGGCAATTTTCCGGTTTCGTTATTTTCATCGTATTTTGACAACAACATTCGTGGAACTAAAAATAAAAACGTAATTTAATGGTAAAAAGTAAGGAAACAGCAATGCTGCGGTGATGTAAAAAGAATTACGGTACTACGCTTTTAACAGAATGGATGCATGAGATTGCACATAAAGCTCTGGTGCAATATTTCACTTGTCTGTAATGTTCAATAAAGTCACCAAGATCTTTATCATTAATTTACGGCCGTGAAAAAACCGATTAAGATCTAACTATTAAAATCAGCTTAAAAAGATATTTATATATAAGAAACTATAGGCTGATTCTTGGAAAGTAAAATAGATTGAAAAATAGCTTATATCATTACAAATAATAACCTGGATAAAAAACTGGATTTCTTATATGGGGATTACTGTATTTGTACTCTAATTTAATTCATTAGAAAGAATTTTCTGCATCAACCTGGAGTTTCTTTTATATTTATTTCTTATTTGCAGGGAAGCATTGTAATGGAACGAGCGAGGTAAACTTAGGTTTCAAACTAGGAAAAACAGATGTAGCTGACTTTTGAAGTTATACTAGTTGAGTAAATATAAGGGAGTTTAAAGAAACTGCCTAATAGATACGTATTTTTTTTAGTATATCTACCTGAAAGCATGCTTTTTCTGCTCCAACAGTTCATCCATTGGAAAGAACAACTTTTATAGAAAGCTGGATTAGCTTCGCATTTTGCCACAAATGAACTCGATGAATTATCCATTATAAGAACCACGTGAAGATTCATCAAAACACGATTTGCGAAGAATGAATAAAGTTGTCCTCTGAATTCTTCTTGCATTGCTTCTTCACGAAGTGGCTGCAGTAGTGGATCAAGCTCTTCTGCAGTGTACAGCCCAGGAACATCTCCAGCACATAGAAGACTGTTAATGAATTCAAGGAATTCTGGTTCAAAAAGCTGATGATCTTCAAGTAGTAGTATAACATTCTCGTTTTCTATTCCAGCAGTCTGCATTACCTGTAAGCAAAATATGTTGACACAGACTAATATGACTTTATTCTAAAGCATCATACTAGAAATGAAATCTAAGCTCATCGAAGCATATATTAACTGGTAGGAAAACATAATCCTTATAGCTATTTTTCTCATATGACATGATGCATAGCGCTACTCCGATTCAAGTCCAAAAAGCTGACATTCCGATCCATTTATTCTTCTAGCTCAGAAGTTACTTGAGATAAATGCAAATAAAGTCTGTAGGCTTAAAGACTTAGGCTCCTTCAGATACTTTAAGCGTATTCTTGAGAAGGGTAAGGGTAAGAAGGTGGTGAAAAATTTCTCCCAAAATATAAACACGCGGGCTGTGGAAGAAGCAAAGGGCTTTTAAAAAAGAAAGTATAAACATTAAAAAAAAAAAGAAAAACCCACTCAATTCGCTTCTGCGTATTGAAGAATTTATTCGTGCGAGAGACGTAATAAATATCAAGACGAGACAGGAGCAGCACAACGCGAAAAACAGTAAGACAGTATACAGTATTTCGTCGTCTTACTGAACATGTACAGTATATGTCTGAAACACGAATATGTTTGCATCGACTGTAACGCTTTGAACTTCACTGAAATATATCTTACAAACATCCGCATCAAAACAAAGCACAAGTTTCGTTTTTTATGTTATTAAAGAATTTCAAACAACTTACAGATTTTAAATCATTCTTGAATTGTTTGATACCATATGCTCTAGATACTTTAGGTGTGACTATAGTCATTTGATGCATATGAGCAACAAGTGATACTGCAGTACGACGGCCAAACCCACTACGGCCGGCCAACATTAGTGACCCTCCCGGCTGAGTTAGCACTTTGTCAACTTTGGCAATGTTATTCAAGATCTCATCAAACAGCAAAATATCCTCTTCTTTGTTCTCTCGAGCTGAAATTTTCAACAATAAACTTATCATTAACATATTGTGATAGATTAAAAAGCAAAGGTTGATGGTTTCTTGCTTAGACGAAAATCGACGTATTTAACATACCTACTGTAACTAGGGAACGACCATTGATCTAATATTCATTATTATATACATATATGTACATTTTATTTCTATAATGAGCTCCCGTTTATGAAATCGTCGAAAAGGTTCCCATTTCATGCCTATACACGCAGTTTTTTTATAAGCAACTTCCCTCGGGCCTAGTTCAAAAAGATGCTTATTTTTGGACCTCTTGTGGCCACCTTTTAGTAGCAAAAGTTGCTTAGAAGTTGCTTAATTTTAACTATATTTTTTGCCCTAAGAATAGTATAGAGGCTAGAATAACAGCCAAATTTGGAGTTATCCTATAGCTTTTTATGCAACATAACGCTAGAGCACCTAGTATACAGCAAAGAAATACTATAAATAGCATCAGTCAAGAAGTAGCTACCATGTAATTGTTACCATATAGAGACTTTGAATTGAAAGTTAAACGGAAACCCCTTAAGTAACACTCCGCTGCTATGCGAATTTTTGACAAATGAATGGAAATATAGCTTCTATGCTGATCGATGCTCGATTGCTTGCAGTGATATAAAGTATTTGAAATTCAAAATGTTGCTAAGGTTTTTTTCCTGTTGTACTATACGCTGCTTAAAATTTTAGGCCTTCTACATCTTGGTTGCTTATAAAAAAAAACTGCGTGTATTGTGTTGAACACGAAGAAAGTTCAAAATTCACAAATTCCCAGTGTCTCCACATATAAATCTCAAAGCCTATACAACGCAAAATACCCTACACATAAATACTATGATAGAAGATGTTTTCATTTTGCTTATTCTAATTTATATTTCTTACCCGATATCAATTTTATCAATTTCTTTTAACATTAAAAAAAAGGTAGAAAAATATATGGGACCGAAAAACTAAGACAATAACACACATCTATTTTTTTGGATAAAAAGACTTCAATTTGAAAACCCTGTGTACAGATTCAAAACTTTGAAATGGATACCAGAAGTAAACATAGCTCGATCCGAATATAAGAAACTAAAATTTCAACATACCAAAAGCAACTAGGCCTTTCTGGACAACTTCTTTGAAATTATCCAAGGCAAGTTTTCCAATGCTACGACCAAATTTCTTCCTTAGCTCTTTACTTTCCTGATCTGTCGGCATAGCTACGATGCCCCAAGTAACAAAAATGT
>JAADKT020025793.1:0-11165 GCA_011763395.2 Chrysaora chesapeakei
TCTTTAGCTTGCGTCTTCTTTTGATGCCACATTTTGCAAAATGTCGATTTCATGCCACAATCGTAGGCTTGTTTATTTTATATCATATTCATCAGCATATTTCATACCGTGTTCTCCAGGATGTCCATTTCATAATGCATTGGTCAGCAGTTTAACTTCTTACCGCTTTTTTGGGGCTTGTAGGCTTATTCAATTCATAACGTATTCGTCAATGTGTTTATTTCATTCGATATTCGTCAGCATGCTTATTTCATACTGTATCAGCATCATCACAATGATTTTTTTTTACAGTTCTTGGTAGGGACTTATTTGGCAATGTCTGCAGTTGTATGCCTGAATCTATATATTGCCTTGATGTCTGATACCTTTGCAAGAGTGTATGAGAATGCCAGAGCGAATGCTGTCATGCAACAAGCAATGCAGATCTTGAATATTGAAAGAACATTGAGCAAAAAAAAATTGCAGAAATTCAAGAAGTTTATTGCAACAGAGTGTGCCCCGCAAGTATGACACTTTTGTTTGTTACTTCTGGTCGCTATCCTCGTAGTTTTCTTGCAGAAAGTAGGCATTCCGAGAGTTGATCCAGGTGGGGTTAACCCTGAAATGCAGAGCCTATAGTCTAACATGGAAGGCCCATTCTTTACAGTCTTATGTGTAGTGCAACATCATGCTGTTGTATTTTCCTTATAGGTTGACCGAGAAGCGGGTATGTTAGAGCAAGTATACCCGCATTATCTACTACCAAAACCTGCCAGTTTTCTCAGTCTTAGTTATTGTTGAAGCTGAAATAATTCCTATTTTCGGGATATCAATTTTAGAAATATCAGATTAAATATTAGCTATTAGAGACCTTGAGAGATTCATGCGACCTGGAAAGGTCTTGATCCTGAGACGTCTGGATTAGTTTTGCTCATGCCGATTGCCAATGTTTTGAAGGTACTGTGGCATCGTTGTGTAATCCAGCTGACTCGTAGTGTCAGAAGCTCAGTGTGGACAGGGTTCGAGCCCAGCAACGGTAGTGTCACAGCAAGGGTAGAGGTCTTGATTTGTTACTCTACTACTAAGATCCTAGTGACTGGCGCTAAAACACCATTTCACCTTCACCTTCAAATTACCTACCAATTGAGCTAGCCTGGCAAGTTTTCGGCAGCTTTTTTTATGTTACCAAATTTTATCTTATCTTAACTTGTTCTATTATTAATTCTCTTTTATTTCTTTAAAGGAAGTTTACTGTGCCAACGAGGAGAAAGAACAAGGCCCGTCGAATAAAAACGCCCAACTTATGCACCACATGGATACAACAATTGAAGTCGTCAAAGACATGATAAAAGAACTTCGTATAGAAGTCAATGACATCTCAAAACAAGTAGGCAAAAATAATGGGCCTAAAAAGGGGACTTGTTCGTCAGAGATAATGGCTCAACGAGAGGCCAGAGAGTGGAGAGAAAAGCAAGACGAACAAATTAAACAAGTTTTGAATGCAATTGCAGATATACGAAAAACACAAGAAATAATGAACAGAGCTTTGAAAAGGCGCCAGAGTTCGTATAGTTCGCAAGGTGAACCAGAGTTATTGACTGTTGATTCGTCGGCTAGTTTGAGACGAGGAAGGCGAAAGAAAAAGAGGGAGACCGAGGCGAGTTTAGAAAGGTCGGCGAGTGAGCCGGCGGCTGAGGGAACTTTGAAAAAGAAATCGAAAAGTAAAAGGCCTAAAGAGTGATGTTGATCAATGAATAATAATCATCTGCTTGGAAAACGATTTATACGAATATGGGATAAATATGAATGGAGACATCAGAAAAGGGGATATTACTGCCCAACGGTTCACATCTGTTGGCATGAGAGGATGCTGCTCATCAAACGTATCCGGAAAACTTGGGTTAAACAGGTAACAGCTACCGTAAGGTATTCGTTGCCGGCCACTTGTCAGTCAGGCTGTCTCCAGACTTGCATCTAAAGCATGGTCCGGGCATGGCCTACTTGCCAGTACTCGAAATGTTGTATAAAGCGAAGCAATGATCTGCTATAGATCTTCAATCTCAAACATGTTTTACATATTTACATGCTTTACTGATAACAGACAACTTCGTCATGTTTACTCTTAAGGTTTTTAATAAACTTGTATTGTAATGTTTTATTATCCCTTACGCAGATATACCCTGGCGAAAACAATCAAACATTGTTTGTCAAACATGTAAAGTCTGCGTGTTGAACACATGTTTTACGGTTAGAAACATATAAAACATTTCTCGTCAAACATTTTTTGCTTGCATCAAGTAACTTTTTCAAAAACATATCCTAGGAAGCTCTGCTTCAACCTAGTCACCAGGCCCCAAATCGAATTTCCTCGAATCTCAACCGTCAAATCGATTTTGGACAGCGGGGTTTCACCTAGAGGCCTATTCACCCTGGGGACGAGGTTGGCTCTGCTTATCATTCAATGCTTTGTGACGTCACAAAACGTTCAAACAATGCTTAATAAGCAAAGTTCAAATGTTTGACAAACAATGTTTGATCGTTTTGCCAGGGCCTTAAACTAATCAGAATTGACATGGCGTACGGTTCCATTGACTCAGCCTAGTAATTAATTTTTTCAGCCTCGTAAACATGAGAACGGACAACTGCAATCTCTTTCAAAAACTTTGGACTTGCTTTGTGTTCCACGAGATTCAAGAAAACTAGCTCCCCTGGAACAAATTCATTTGGCTTTGCCCTTACCTTTCACCGTTCTCTTTTGGATTTGAACTGCATATTTGTGAACACAAAACTTCGAAATCTCACGAGTCTATAAATAAAGACTGTTGTTTGGTTAATTGCTAAATAAATGTTTTTATTGATAATGAGATGCACCCAATAAAACTTATTTCGTGTGATCAAGGTTTTTCTGTCCTTTGGGCATCGGGTGGTACTTTGTCTTTTCGGCTGTTGTATTGGCATTGCATCTCTCTTGGGACGCAAGGTCATACCTGTACACTTGGTTGCACATTGCACGAATAAGCTCATCGTTTGTTACTGTACTGACCATATAAAGTGGAGAAATCTTCTGATATCTTCATATTAGCCTTTCTGGGTTTCTGCCATGTGGTTGCTCCCTTTCGGAGTTTATCTATCTTCAATGTGCATGTCAACCAATCAAGCGTTCTACCCTAAACAGTCGTCTATCTTGGCTTGAGAATCTTGGGAAATAACAGGTAAATACTCTATCTAGTTTCCTCACGTGGAATCGAATAGAAAATATATTCTGATAACTTCATTTCAGAGGCATTTGACTCTTTAAAAAGGCGTACGAGATTTCCTTGAACACAGGAATTCTAGCCACGACGAACGAAACTTCAAAGGAGTATAGACAAGGTTTTTTTTAGCACACTGTGGCCTTTCAAACCAGCTTTCTCGTCAGAGTATGACTTTAGGCTCCCTATCAACATGAACTTCGTACACATTTGCCTGAAATCGAATTAGTCCTGCCTGTCACAAGCCCTAGAAATCTCTAGAAATCTTTCTGGTTTGGTTTAACCGTGCGTTTTTTAACACTCACTCCTCAGTTACGTTTGCTTTTCTCTGAGGCATTACCCTTACCTTCGCACTTTATAATCCTAACCATCATCAGCCGTATTTTGCCATACACTCATTTTTATAAGAAACCTCTTATAAGAAACTACATACAGAAGCCGCAAGCCATTTCTAGAAGGTTAGAGAGTTTAATTCTCGGCAAGTTAAGAAACTCTCAAAATACTAATAGTACAAGTGTCCAAACGTAAGACAACCAATTACAAATTTGGTACCAAAGTTTCTTCTAAAAAATGAGCGTGTTGCACGCTGTTCCAAGAATTAACTGTGATTATGTAGATATATTTAGTGCGCGTAGATTTATCGTCCATGGAACGTTGAATAATATTATATATTTAGAATATTATAACATTGCATTTATCTTAAATTTATACTTAAAAGCTCATTGTTCGGAAAACTTAATTATTTGACGCAGAAACGCAGGAATACTAAACTTTCTAATCTGGTTCCTGGTTGATTCTTTTGCTGACGCAATGCGGTCTTGCTCGATATTTTTCAAAGAGGTCTAGGTCGGCACAATATTTTCTGGAAGATGGTGGACATCTTGAATAAGGAAACCTCTCCGCATGCAACGACCTGGATTTCTGTCGTTTCAGAAGAGGTAGTGCAGCCCCGGGGGGGGGGTACTTCATTGTTCAAAAACTAGACGTGCCGCCCAGTTTTTCCAAACCCACCCATGTTTACTGATAAACTCTGTTACTCGTGGTACCCATGTATAGAAAGAACAACGAATTTTTTTACCCATTTGTACCAATATCTCAAATATTTGAATCCAATTTAACGTCTCAGGCAACTGTAAATGCGGCGAAAAGTCCTTTGCGCTGAAAACTAAAACGCACATTTAATCACTACTCATGTGTAGAGATTATTTACGGAACACCAACCCATATGTAGGGAAATTGGCGCTGAAAAAGTTACCCATATGGGCGGCCCGTCTAGTATAGTGAACAATGGAAGTACCCCCCCCCCCCCGAGAGTGCAGCAAGCTTAGCTTTAAATTCACGGTTACTGGAGAAATCGTGAAAGAAAGCATTTAACCACTCTTGAAGCGACTGCAATACCGTTCGTTCCACGCGGAGAGGATTATTTCACTCAAGATGTCCACTATCTTCCAGAAAATTTCAGGCAGACCCAGACGTTTGTGCGACGGTTTATTGAAGGATGAGAGAAGCGTGCGAAAATAAAACAGTGTTAACAGGTCAAACAGTTGACACTTTTTGATCACTTCAAAAGAGAGAGTTGGGCATTAGTGAAACAATCAAACATTGTTGTTCGAATATTGAGATTTTTTTTTAAGCAATGGTTTACCGTTAAGGTTAGCCACGTCACAAACATTGCTTGTTAAGTACAATTTGGTTGGTGCTGTTTCTGAAAATAATGAAAGCAAAGTATGTTTGTGACGAGCGATGTTTTGCCACATGGCCAAACAGCCAAACATTTTGTTCAACAAACAAGTTCTAGATGTTTGATAAACAGTGATGGATCGCTTGGCAAGAGTCTTTAAGGTCCTTGCCAAGCAATGAAACAATTGTTTGTCAAACATTTGAAATTTGCAATGTTTGAAAATTCTCTGAAACAATATGCAAAGAATGTTTTGCGTTCGGTACAGCATAATGTAATGATAAACACTAATAAGAATAGGTAGTGTCCCAGTTGAAAATTTTAATAATAATTAAACGACTTTTCTAGCATAAACTCGTTATCAAGTTGGTGTAAATTCTCTGTTATAAAAGATTGCTTGCCAAGAAAAGACAAGAAAATATAATGCACAATTTTTTTTAAAAAAATTGAAAAATATTTTTGCTATTGCCGAAACAGCGAAAAATTTGTTTGACTAATTCAAATGTTTGACAAACAATGCTTGATCGTTTGGCCAGGGCCTAAGTCTAACTCGTGTATTGTGAATTCAGTGGCTGTTCTTGGGGCTTGATAAAGAGTGCAAGACAAGATCTTGGCTAGTAGGGCCTAGCCTTTACAGTAATACTTCCTGACTAAAATTGTTCATAAGACCTTTGAAAAACGCATATAATTTGGAGAAAAGAAAAGAAACTCTCTTTTACACAATCGTTCATGAAGAGTAATATAATTGTTCATAAGAATTGACAACTATTATTATTACAAGAGTTAATTTTTACAACTTACATAAAAAATAGACATTTTAAAAGGTGTGATTCTAGAACCCAAAATTCGTTAAATTTGCTACGAAACAATAAAAAAATAATCACTTTTTTCATCATGGAAAAAAATAAAACCTAGAAATTGGGCATTAAATTTTATTCATAAAACTAAGACCTTTGCCAAAAGATCAAACATTGTCTGTCAAGCATCAGAAGTTTCCTTTTAAACACAATGTTTTACCGTTTGGTTACGTCACAAAACATTGTTTTTCAAACAATCTTTGCTTGTGAAAAGCAGCTAGTGTGTTCAAAGTTTTTTCTTGAACATTGTTAAGCAAAGTTTGCTTGTCGAAAAATGTTTGTGACGTGACCAAACGGTCAAGCATCAGAACGACAAAGTTTGATCGTTTAGCCACGTCACATAACATTGTTTGTCAAACAATTTTCGCTTATGAGAAGCAGATAGTGTATTTGAAGTTTTTTCGTGAACATTGTTAAGAGAGTTTGCTTGTCGAAGTTTGTGACATGAACAAACGGTCAAACATCAGAAATTTGCTTTTCAAAGAAAATGTTTGACCGTTTTGCCATGTCATAAAACATTGCTTATCAAACAATTTATGCTTGTGAAAAGCAGCAAGTCTTTGAAATATTTTCGTTAACATTGAGAAGCAAAACTTTCTTTCGCTGTACAATGTTTGTGACGTGGCCAAACGGTCAAATATTGCTTATAAAGCAAATCCCAAATGTTTAACCAACAATGTTTGATGGTTTGGCTTGGGCCTAAATCATCAACGATGAAATAATCTAACAGGTAGAAATAAACTAAAAATTAATGATAGTTAATAACTGCTGAACACGTTACATGAGAATAACTGTAGCTACACGTTCTCAAATTTGATTATTATCATTTCAATTCGTTAATACAAGGTCAGGCCTTTGATTCAAAGCTTCCTTTCTCAATTGTTTTAGCTCTTTTCCTGTTAATTTTAAACTCAAAGCCTAAAAAGGAAAAGTTAAGGTTTAAGTTTTAGAGTTACTCAATGAAACTTCTGAAGTTCCCTAGAATTCATCCAGTTTAGGATCATTTTAGTTCAATAACGCTTTCTTGAGAAACGCTGATGTTGATGACGTCATCTTGTTCCCTATCCTTATATAGTAAAAAGTTGAATAAACGAATCATCTAACAATATGCTCCTGTATACCTTAAAACTTTGTAACTTGAATACATTATTATGTATCTGATTATCTGTTTTCAATTTACATTAATTCAAGCCTCAGCTTTAACGTGAAAAGATGCAGAACAGATGCGGTATACTGTAATCCTCTAAACATGACAATTTAGCGGAAAACAAAGACCATGGTTGGGGGTGAGGGTGCTACAACCCGACGGGCAATTCACATCCTGGGAATCTCGTCCAACTTTCCTGGAGATCCTATTGTTTTCATAGAAATCTCTTGGAAATCCTTTTGTTTTAACGGAAATGTCGTTAGCTTTTCTGAAGAGTAAAATGCCCCTCGCTACAACCTACAAACAACGTAAACAAATAAACAAGAACAAAACAAGGGTTCTTACCAACGGAATGAATAATATTTCTTGCAAATCGTCACGTGCAATATTATTTATTCTTTGGATCGTCTGATAATCACTACAATAGCAACAAATAAAAACAAAGTGAGACTTGTTTTAATATCAAATACAAAGAAATATTCTTCAACTTTGAAATGGTGGTATTTTACTTTATATACTGTTGTTGAAAAGCTAACAAAAAATATAGCTTACTCTTCAAACTTTTTCAAGGATTTTTCTGTTGGAAATGCAATTTTCACGACGCTTAAAGCTGATCGAAATAACATCTTAATACCTGAAATGGAGAAGTTAACATTTTGAAATGCATTTTAACATCGGCAGACTTAAGCTTTTAGTACAAATTTGTCTATCAATCTATTCTTCGGTCTGGACTCGATCCCACCATTGGTGGCATGCCACTCGTGGAAAGGAAGTCTGTCCTGGTAGCTATTGTCACTCAAGAAAAACTATGCATGAATATGCATGACACTAACATGGTCTGAGCCTTAGGCTTAACATCGCCAAATGGAAGGAGAGCCTTGGGCTGTATGATTAAATGAATTACACTCCTTTTTTTATAAGAATACTATAAATTTTGTCCAGCCTCAATATTCTTAAGAAATGTCCGTTTTGAGCCTGAATATATTCTTAAAGTGTTCTTATTTTTTCATACCTCATATGGCTTCAGGGGAACATAGTTTTAAGAAAAGTTATCTCATTACGAGGAAATGGTAGAGCGAAAGAAAAATTGAACTATTATAACAATAAGATTGTTGTTAACAATCATGAAGTTTCTTTCTTACATTGCAAAACAGGCATCTGCTGAAAAATTAGACACAAATATGGGAGCTGAGGCTGAGGAATATTCTTACAATATTCTTAAAAATTGGATGATTCTGAGCCTCAATACTCTTATAAACAATATTCTTATAAAAAAAAGAGTGTACTCGGAGATTTCATTGGGCACTTAAGCTAAGCAGAAATATCTTGTCTCTCTGTTCATGCAGTCCAGGTTCAGATCCATCTATTGTCGTATGCCACTCATGAAAAAATCTATCCTAGTGTTTGCCATACATGAACAATTTATATACCTGTGTATTATACTGAAGAAGGCTCAACAAGCGGAAACACAAAGCCAAAGGGGAATGGGCCATGGACTGTATGACATGGAGAATTTTGCAACCTACCTTCGCAGAAGAAAATATCCCACACTCTAAGAGCCGTCGAGAAAGGTAATGTCCTGTAAACGAAGCAGATGATAATAAATATAAATGGATTTAAAATTGCAAGAAACAGCGGCAACATTTTTGGATATACTTAAAAGCTTTCTTCGTCTGACACTCCATTCAGAGTATAAAAGTCAGAAATAGATCGAAACAAATGACAATTTGGCCACATTGCATAACATTTTTCGTCAAACATTTTTGGCTTATGCTTGTTTTGAAACACAGCTGGAGATACTGTAGGTACTTTGAGTATTGACTTCTCTTACCTTGAAAAAATACACATCATCCATTGAACAATATACATTACTGGGTCGATGTTGTGTTTTCGCTGGAAAGATAAAAATAAGTCAACTAAACTTCTTAATAACACATCTAAAACACTCTTAATTTAGCTACTCCAACAAATAAATGGATAAAAAAGAATGATAAAAACCAAAATTCACAGTAATGTCGATTAAAACTATCTGAAACTCGTTTTTTAAAATGTGTATTTTGCATTGCATTTTAGTTCCAAGAGACAATCAAATATAATTCACTCTTCGCCTGTAGCTAAAACAGCCTAGTTGAAGCATGCCGTTTCGAAAGCTAGGCCGGTTTAGCAAGGCTATAAAAACGAAAAGCCCAGCAACAATTGTGTTTAAAAAGGCAGAAGACTTCGTGATCTGCTAGGATGTTGGATGTTGCTGAATACACTTCGAGAAAGCTGGAATGTTTATAGAAAGAGAAATGGCAGGGATGCAACTCGATGTTAAGATAGAAAACACCGACATCAAAATGCGCTTTCCTCAACAAAGACAAATGGAATGATGGAAATAAGGATGGAAATCGAAGCTCCTTCAAGATTCAAGTAAGCCAATTAAACAATTCCTCCTGCCTTCGTTTTAAATTTTTGTTTTATCCTAACAATAGCTTTGCCTGGCTGCTCGCCTTCAAAAAACTGTTTTTAAGGCCCTCAATTTCATATTTTTTCTTGTTATCAACATTTCCCATGACTTGGAGACAAGTTAATGATGTCGTAGGCTGCATTAGAATACTTTCAAAGCTTCATGTTTAAAAGAAAATGTTTAAAAGAAAAGTTAACGCGTTTTTCAAACGCTTTCCACTTACCATGTGTTTTGATATGTAAGGATAAGTTCGTTGAAGCAACGAGGAGAAAATTATTGAGTCGAGTTGTACTGATTCCTTTAAAAAAATGAAAATAAGATAAACAATTGCAACTCTTATAATAAAAATGGTATATAGGGGTAGCTCCTTTGGGACAACTAGAATATAGCTATATTTTAGCTATATTTGTATTGTTAGGGTATAGGTGAAAGGGCATAGTATTCTAACTATAGCTTCAAAGGGAGAATTTATATGCAAGTTTCTTTGAAACATCAAACTTAAAGAGGAACGCAGTATTCAAGAAAACAACTTCTCTTACCAATTTTTTTCCGAAATATCCTTTTAAATACTTTTCACAAATACAGACAAGAACCCAAAATGCATCCTGTCAAAATAAAAACAAGGTAACTCAGAAGTAAGTAAGATTAATGACCCAAAAAAAGTTATAGCTACAGCGGCCCCACCAATCTTCAGAAGTTTCCCGTAACGCTGTTGGGTTAAAACACAAAGAAAGATACATCATGCATATACCTAATTGTTAACACGAGGGAATGCGTGTATTTGAAAATGGCACTAAAAAGAGAAAGTCTGTTGATGGTCCCGCGATTTTCCGTGAGCCAATCGGCTTTCAAAACATGATGGCGATCCAGCTTCAATTTTCTGATTAGTGTATAAACTTATTACATTCATCATAGTCTACGCTCCTCCACACTCCACCACCCCGCTCCAACTCACTCGGAGGAAACAGCTGTATGTTGTTGTAGTTGCTAGAAGCTGTTTCCGAAAGAGTGGTAGGAAGGTAATAAGTCTAATTGGTGTATATCGATCCGCATCTGGGTATAAATTCAGTTTTGGTCATTTGTTTCGGTATGTTTCTGACGTTGATACTCAAAAAAGCTTTTTTAAATATGTCGAAAGATGTTTCAGCTCTTTGCCGCTACCGCTACCCTTAAAGTGATGTAAAAATAAAAGAATACTAATAAGTTCTTTGCTTACCACTTCTGTCATGTGCATCAGGAGCACTGCTACTATAGGAGACATTGCCTAAAAAGAAACATTCTCATATTCATTCCGCAGTTTACACTATCTCGTTATGGTTATGGTAAAGATTATTAGTGTTGTTCAAACGGCTGCCGTGTCAAACACAGTTAAAAATGACTTTTAAAGAAAACAAACCTGGCTGTAACCAATATCAGGATCATGTAGGCTGAACGCTTTTAACACTCGATGCAGCTTCTTCTGCCTGTTGAATCAAAGTGTTGTATAAGGCCCCAGTGAAACGATCAAACATTATGCATCAAACATCTGAAACTTGCCTGTCAAAACAGCAGTTCTCACAGTTGGCTACATTGCAAAACAGCAGTTCTGCTTCTGAAGCAATGTTACACGCATTTTTTTTATAAGGAAGTTCGGCTCATGCCCAGTACTGAAAATTCCTTAACTGACACTGACAGCCAAATTTGAGTACTGAAAATTCCTTAGTAATTCCTTAACTTTTATACTTGTTTTAAAAATAAACCAAGGGACAAGGGAATATAGGGACATGAAGGTGTCAGAAGACGAATAGAAATGAATACTAATTAA
>JAADKT020025904.1:0-11158 GCA_011763395.2 Chrysaora chesapeakei
ACTTTTCACCCAGTGGGTGAAAAGTTTCGCCTATACGGTCACTTTTACCATCCCCGTATAGATCCCACAAGGCAGTAGCACTACACAAATGGGGGTATTTCTCGGCATTTTACAAGACGATAGCCTATGCTTTCAGTTTTTCTTCACGAGTGTTTGCAGGTTTCTGCTTTATGAAAAGAATTCAAAACGAAATATATACTTACCTGGCCGACTCTTTCCAGCATAAAAGAACCTTTGCCTTCTTTCTACATAGGATAAAAAAGTTGTGTAAATATCAAATCATTATATTACATTAAGGGTAGTTTCAGCTGTCATACATGTATATGTTTGCACTTGCGAAGCAACATTTAGTATTAATTCAAAATATATATAGGAAACCAACTACAAGTACGTTATTGCGCTTTACTTCAGTCGGAATCATGTTCACTAACGGCGCATTACTTAATATAGTAGACGACGACCTGTCGCTTAGAGTAACTGTCCTCGGAGTGTGGAGGGTGGTGTGGCCGAGTGGTCAAGGTGTTCGGCTCACGATCGTGAGATCGTGGGCTCAAATCTTGTCGAAACCGCCTTCCACAAGCCTACAGTCAACTCAGCTGTCCATCCTTCCGAGGTCGGTTAATGTGTACCCAGGGGATTCGTTCTAGAATATCATTCCGGGGGCACATGCTGCAGGTCCACATCAGCTGCATAGCTGCCAGAAGTCTACCCTAAAATTTTCCTGTTGTTCCTAGCAATATTGAAGTTTGCATAATCAAAAAAATATTCAGATACGAAGTGGTAAATTGCAGAGAAACTTTTAAGCAACTGACGAAATGTAGTTTTGTTAGGAACGATTTTAGAAGAAACTTTCAGAACGATAAACAGCAGAAACATTTTCGGGCATACTATACAGTATGCCCGAAAATGTTTCCGCTGTTTATCGCGATTCTGAAGTTCTGTACAACTCAAAAACTATTTTTGAACGATGTAAGAAACAAGAGATTAAAGACAAGTCATTAAGATAAAGGATGGATTTATCTACGAGTAGTCTTGACAGAAATGGGCTTTTGAGTGTAACGTGCTTGCCAAGTTAACCCAACAAAAAACGCACCTCCACAAGCTGATTTCGTAGAAAATATAAAATATGGGCATTGTCTTCTTGACTAAACTACAAATAAAGATTACAAAATTAAACTTAAGTAAACTTATTCATCTTAAAATTTTCAATAAATTTCAAAATGTCCTTTGGAAATTGAACTGATTACCGAATTTTCTCGACTAAGCGCCCAGGGCGATTATTTAAAAATCCTTAAATATGCCCGCTTATTCGAAAGGAAGGTGCTTATTCGAGGAAAAACGGTACCGTATTTCCCGTATTTCCTGGAATAAGGGGCTATCAGGATTGAGCTGCCTATGAGGTTGGTCCCAGACACAGACAGGCATGACATGTTCAAGCTCAGATGAGATTAATAAAGAGACACCATTTGTCAGTTGCTGGAAAACTAAATTTCGCTAGTTCATTCATAAATCTTCAAATAATTGCTTGTGAAGGTGAAATGGTGTATTTAGCGCCTGGCGCTAGGATCTCAGTGTAGGTTAACTAAACGGGACCTCGATCCTGGCTATGATACTGCCGTGGCTGGGCTCGAACCCTGACCACAGTGAGCTCCTGACACCAAGAGTTAGCTGGATTACACCACGACACCACAGCACCTTCTCTTTATAAATAGATGAATTTTTAAATAAGTGCCCCGGGCGCTTAATCGAGAAAAAAAGTAAAATGTCAGTACGACCTCTTTGAAGGCGCTTGGGAGTGGATCGTCCGAAGACCTAACCATAACTGAAAAAGAATATGTCAATATGAAATGAGGCGACAAAAATTTACGAAAAAAAATAAAACAGAGTTGATGCTTATCAAAAAAGCGGATATTTTTTTTCGAGAATTCAGTAAACAAATTGCAAGCATTTTTCTCCACATAAGGAATTTTGAGTAAACAAAAAAAGGATCTTGAATACGAGGGAGATAATCAATGGAACGAGAATAAAGCGGCAGAGATGATGTATCGTTCAAAATGTGGAGTAATCATCAACAAACAGTGTTGGTGTTGAATACACAAAAAAACAACTTAGCATACTGCAGAAGATTGGATTCAAACCTGGGCTACATGCAAAAGGAACCAACGACGTTTCTGCTGAGCTATAGAGCTCAATGAAATCGCCGAGTAACTCTCAACTCTCAACCAAAGGCTCGCCTTCCCTTTGCCTAATGCCATTAATGACAAATATATATAAATATGTATGCTACTGAGAAGGCTCAACTTTGCCGATACACAAAAAAAGTTAAACGGGAGGAGAGTTTTGGGCCAATAATCATGACGCGAGATACAGCGGGAAGACCAATAGAATAAACTGAAGAGTGCAAGTGAGAAAATAAACTCTTTCTGTCTAACATACAACCGGCCTTTCGGTTCTGAGGTGGAAGTATTCCAAAACCCCTAAATGGAACAAAGATCTGGCTTTGCAACAAAGTAAGTTACGATAGCCCAAATGAGCACCAAATTATAGCGAGGCTGCACAGCTTCTTGTCTCCAAGGTGTTTTCTCGCTTTGGTCCCCCAACTGTACTTCATTCGGATCAAGGTCGTAATTTTGAGAGCACCCTCAAGCATGAAATCTACAATATCATGGGAATAAAGAAACTAGGACCACCGCTTACCACCCTCAATGTGACGGACTTGTTGAAAGACAAAATCGCACACTCCAAGGCATTATTTCCAGTTTCGTATCTGAGCGTCGACTAGATTGGGACGAGTGGCTGGACCAAGCGGTCTTTGTGTACAACACAAGTGTCCATGAGTCGACAGGTAACTCCCCCTATGAGATGGTATTTGGGCGTCCAGCTAGAATGCCTATTGAGGTAGAGTTAGGGGTTCCTCTTTTGAGACTCCTGATTTTACCATTGGGGGATCAGGTGAGGGTGAACCACAAAGGGTCAACCCTAGGAACGTTGAAAGGAATACTGCCAGACCTCCCAATCTTCGTCAGGCCATCAACCCCCCCAGTTCGCTTCGGGAATCCTGTTGCACATTAGCACTTACGTTCCCCGCATCTAATTTTAAGGGAGGGGAAGGTGTAATATTGTGTAGCTTTTACGTCACTAGAATATTTATATTGATTTACTTTGATTTCATTCCGGATTATTGTTTTACTGTTAGGTGTGTTCTTAGTAACTCCACATGTTATCTAAGGCATTTCCTGTTATTGATTATGACGTAAAAACACTTTGATTTAGTAACTTGTACTTGTTAGAAATTTTCAGTCTTGATAAAAAAGTTGAAAGGTACAGTACGCTTGTGTTTCTTTGTGTCGCTCTCGCTCGAAGCATATCTGCCGAACCAACACGGCACACGAGGAACTATTTCGAATTATCCCGAACATACGGAAAAATGCTTCTAAGAACGAAAAAAAATACGTTTCTGTACTTTTCACTATCCAAAGGAAAATGAAACATTCCTCTGTTGCTGATTGGCATGGCAACAAAGCGACGATAATGAAAAAACCCAAAAACAATAGAAAATTCACCTCCTGAGAGCCACTTGAAAAACGCTCGAAAGCATTTTAAATCTCTGTCAATGACACTGTGGAAAAAATTATAAAGTCAGGATAGCTTTGAAATAGCCAGGGCTTGTGCACACTTAGAAAGGAGCTATAACAGCAAAATGATCACCGGGATTAAATAATCTTCGAGTTGCACAAAACTCCAAGACAACGAAAAAGAGCGGGAAATCTTTGGTAATACATTTTTCATCCGACACTCCTCAGAGTATAAACGTCAAAAACAGACCGAAACAATATATTCATTTTCAGATTGCGAGTACAAAGTTTTTTCCTTTGTAACTGAGTACTGAAATATCCAAGGACCTTTTCTGGAGGGGGTTATTAGGAATGACAGTTTTTCCACATTTTGAGAGCGCAATTACGGTGGGACTTTACAAGGGGAAAATGTACGCGTGTGCAGTTTTTGGCTCAGGAATTTGCGGTTTTACGGTTTTTTGATACCCCCACACCCTATGATCCCCCTTTTCTGATAAAAAGTGAGAAATGGGCTAATATATATGCTTCAAGGATGTTTCTGAGATAGTTTTAGACATGAGAATTACCGCTTATCATGACAAGGCTTTGGTATTGAAGGGGAAAATCCGTTAAATATCCCAGCTTCCTGGTAGGATCGGGTAGTGATGTTCTTTTCACTTATTTTATTCTTAGAGCGCAATAACAAATACGATAACTTATTTCTTATCGCCGGATGGTTGCAGTCGGAGATCTCCCGAAAAGTTTCCCAATAAATTTCAAAGACTCGTCGTGATTAGCGGTGATTATCACTTGGCTAATTGTATATTAATTATTGCATTTTTACCTTTAGATTCTTGATATCCGCATATTTCGGTTAAGAGCTTTAATTGATTGACTTTAAGTAGCTACCCTATAGATCGTAGCTATTATGTGGGTTATTTTACACAGCTAAATAGTACATACTTGACAAGTTCTCTTATCTTCAGCATGAAAGAGCCGAGACATCGCAAAGAAGCTAATAATTTGAAAGAGAAATGAAGTTGAGAAAAATGAGTTTAAATATATTTCTATGTTATGTTACGCATGCTTAAAATTCACTAGAGGTGGCCATCATGCACAACACACCAGAGATTCAAGAGACAGTCAGAAGGAACCTGTATCCGTCCTATGTATATAAACCAGAAACTGAGATTCTTGTAGTAACTCTAGGTCGCTATCTTCGCTCTTAGGGATTCGTCCACAAAAATTCATGGAAAATTTGTCAAACAGTGGGATTTCTGAAACATAACATACGTATGTATGGAAAGCAAAACTTTTGTAGGAAAAGTCAAGCGGAACTTTTCCCTTTCCTTCTAGACTTATTAAATGAGTCCCAATCTTCGTAAACAGCAACAACAACAACAACGATACAACTGTTGCTCAGAGTGGTTTCAGTAGTTTGAGCGTCCAGCACAAGCATAGACTCAATAGCGATAACTAAGACTCATGTAATAAGTCTAACTGGCCTCCGGCTTCTACCCCATTCATTTTCAGGTCTTCAGGGCTTTTAGATACCCTTGACCAAGTTGCAACGCAAACGAAAAACTGAAAAAGCATCACAATTGAAAAAAAAACGGGAATAATGCACCAGTTAAACTTGCCTTGGACAGTGTTTTCACATAAACCCAATATTCCAAACTTTTCAAACCATCTAGACATTCCAAGTAATTCTGTAAGTTCGAAAGAAAGATCATAGCACAACCTATAACGGAAAAATTGAGCGAATGATTATTACAAATCATAGATACCATTCAATACCGTATGGAAAATGGTTACTAACTTTGTATAGCATTTGTTTTCTTCGTATCCCTTGCAGTTACTACTATCAAACAGAAATGCTATACACTAAAAGCACTAGGACAAAACGTTAGACACTGAAAAGAAGGCCAAAACTACGAATGGCTATGGGGCGATTCGGTAGAATTTTAATTTTCTCCAAATGAAAAGATATTAAGTTTTTCATGCGAAAATCGTATAAAGCACCCAAAATTTAGTCTAGGTGAAAAGTTTTACTTTCTCGGCGCTGGTTTTATCAAAAACTTGATATCTTTTGATTTGGAGAAATTAAAATTCTACCGAATCGCTCTATTTAGCAACAGAACGGAAATACGTATCGTCTCTCCCATGAAGGCGAGACAATTTTTACTCAAATTTGTAATTAAAATTAAAGGGAGACCACGACTACACCATCCTGTGCTAGGGCCTAAGGGCCTGTTTATATGAGGAAAAAAAGCTTTACCTGCCAGCCAGACCCGGGGCTAGTAGGTGAGAAAAATTCTGCTTCTGTTTATACGGCATTTTCACGTCACCTGTTAGCCCCAGGGGCTGAGGTGGAGTGTTTAAAAGTCTTGCTTCCATGAAATGAGAACGAAGATTCTAGCATTCGATTGAAACAGATTAACCTCAATGTACCGGTGGTAATTCCTTTATATAGAAAAATTTCAAATCACCTGGGTGAAACTTCACCTTGCTTGAAGTGAAATCTCACTATACTGGTTGTGTTGGGTTCGTCACATAAACATGAAATCAGCAATACAAAGCATTCTATGGGGAGGAGAAATCTCGCCTATCAGCCCCGGGTTCGGCAGGTGAGGTGTTTCTCCTCACATAAACAGGCCCTAAGAGTAGGCCTAGCTACAGAATTAGTCCTTTAGCACACCATTTCATTCCGAATTAGTTTCTTTCGCATTTTTTAATATAGGTCCTTACAAGGAAGGTGCAATAGAAAATTAATCTCAAAACAGTTCAGATAAATACTCAAGTTTTAGCGAATATTGGAGCTGAACCTGCTTTTGCAGCTTCTGTTACAATGCATACTGCAAAACAAGATGACGTTGTTGCCAAGGACGTCTAATAGGAAAACGCGGGAAAATTGACTAGTGTCCAGCCTCTTTATCTGTTTGCGAGGCTTTCTTTACTTGTGTAGCCACTGATCAATGTGTGAAGCCCTGTCGCTACAACAGCCGAACAATGACACGTGTAACTTTCTCAGCCCGGTACTAATGTTATAAATACAATAAAAAAATAAGTGGTTTGACACATGTTAGCAAAACTTACGACTGTATCGCATCGACAACAATACTTTTAATGTTTGCATATGACGCATTGACATCATTGCCGAGTTTTCTAAGGCCCTTTGAGAGAAGAGAGAAAAAGACATATTAGATCAGCTACGTCATGATGTTAAAGAACGCACGCATTTTTCCTTTCCTTCAATGGTTCTCTAGCATAGTCCTGCGCGGGCGAATCAAGACTTTTTGAAAGTAGAAACCGAAAAACGCTCTCAAAATGTCGAAAAACCGCAAACCGTCATGCCAATAACCCCCTCAACGCCTCAACATAGGGAAGAAATGTTTTTCCCGCTGTGCAAAGGGCACTTTTGGCCTAGCCAAACCAAGAGTTGAGCCTAATGGCGGTTGTGGGCCTAAAATCGCATGGCAGAGGCTTTTAAGCTCTCTAATATCAACACGCGCGCAAAATGGATGATTTTGTTGGAGTGTTTGGATCTTCGAAAGTAAGATTTATCTGGATCGTGATTTGCAAAATGTTTATTCTGAAAATGTGCTCCATATCGTTGCACTGTCTTTTTTATCATCCAATGACTTTCTTCTTGTTGGGATCCACATTGCAGTAAACTTTAAGAGTCATGAAATTCAGTCATGAACATTCAACTTGCGAACATGTCGATAAACGAGAAGATAAAAGCTTCTGGATAACATTATAAGCCCAAGGCCGCCATAAGGCTCTTCTGGAAGTTTTGCCTTGCAAAATTGCTCTTTGTACAGCGGAAGCTGCGCATAAAATAACGCATAAGAAAAAATTTTTTCCCTATGTTGTGCGAGATTTATGAAGTTATACACCCTTATACTCAGTTCACGTACGCAGACGTTAGTGTTTTTGTTCTGAACTCAATCTCACCACGAATCCCTAACAAGCTACAATTACAGTCTTACCTTCGTAGTTAAATCGTGGAACAGAAATCCCTGTAACTCAGGACTGGAAAAAATGAACAAAAACACAAATTAAAAAATAATATCTTGATGAAGAGACTGCCAAAAAGCCTTACTCTTGAATTAGCTAGAAAACTCTTTGAACATAGCAGACCATTCAAAGAATCTTGTGGCTAAAGGCGGGCGCAAACCGTGCCAACATTGTTGGCTAACATGTTAGTTGAAAAAAGGCCAACATGTTGGTACGGTTTGCCGTACCATCACACCATCTAAGATGTTTTGGGTGGCTGACGTCATCTACAAGACATGACGTCATCTACGGACAGGAAGCAGCTAAGTGTTTATTGCTCGCTCATTTGGTTGACGGCAAAGAAAAAATCGTGTTCCAACTCAAACCGCCAGCTTAATTCTATTACTCATTTCAGGGTCTCCGAAATAACGTCCGAAATTGAAAATTTGTGCCACCATGTTGGCGACACATAGCAAACAGTACAAAAATCAATTTTGTTAAAATCGACGGAAATGTTGGCGGATATTTTTAAACATGTTTAAAATGTTCAACATATTTTCGTCAACAAAATGTTGTTTTTGAGGCCAATATCAATAGCAAACCGTGCCGGTATGTTGGCCAACAATTGTTGGCGGCCATATTGACCAACATGTTGGCACGGTTTGCATCCAGCTTAAGTCAACAAACCCAACATTGTGTGAATAATAGAATTACTCGGGGTAGGGTATCTAGGGTGACCACTGACCAATCATTCCAGCAAGATAGGGTCACAGTTTCAAAAAATTTGAAAATAAAAAAACACATTTCTTCGAGTATCTGAAATCTTATTCGCGCAGAGGATAATCATTTCGAAAAAGCACTTGATAATTAAGACTGTACTTAAAGTTACAACAAAGACGCTTTCTGAATAATTTGCAAAGCCTATTATATCAAAACTTTGCCATATAGAAACCAACAAAACGTTTCGAGTGTTTACAGTGCCTATGAAACAAAATTTTACTAAAACTTTTTTTTTATCAAAAACAGAAACTTGGAAAGATCCTAATGCTAAAAATTGTTACGTGGCCAGAACGTTTTTACACAGGAAGGTCTGTTTCAGGAGGTTGAAAATCACAGGTCACTGTGAAAAAGCAAAAACAAATTGTGACGTCACGAGGCTTGCAACACGATTCATAACACAGAAGCACACATGCTGTGGATAGGGAAGAAATTTAGCAGGAAGAAACATTTTACAGTTGTTCCGAGAGAGACCTTCATGTTCAGTGTACAACGCTTGAACGACTGCACTTTCTTGCAGAGATTGCAAACCCCGTGACGTCACAAATAGCGCGCTTTATGTCATACAAAAAACACTAAATAGTTGATTTTTCGTCGTGCATATCAGGAGATTCACTGAGGTTAAATCCAAAAATGGTATGACTAAAACCAGCTAATTTTGTTCTAATACAAAACACCGATGATTTGAAATGTAAAATTTTAATTTCATATGGGCACTTTAAGCATGAGGGTTTTTCCAAACAATTTACAAATCACGTTCCTGTTAACTATACAATTTCAAGATTTTCATGCAAGAAATGAAGATGAATATTGATAATTAATAAATGCAAATCGTTTACGGTGTAATGGCATAAATATTACCTGAGTGATCCACGGGCAAATGCCATTAAGAATTCATCGGAGACACAAGTATCAGCTGGCAAAACCTAAGCAAAAATAAAAGATACAGAGTTCGTTTTCTCACTTGGACTCTTCAAATAATTCTATTGGTCTTCCCACTGTATCTGACCAGCTGATTGGTGTTTAAAACACAATGCCAATTCAGCTTTTCGTTCTTTCTGATTGGTGCATTTCGAGCCGCATCTGGGTATAAATTCCGCCTTAGTCTATTTTTTCGGTCTGTTTCTGACGTTCATACTCTGAGGTGTATCAGACGAAAAAAGCTTTTAAGTACGCCCGAAAATGATTCCGATGTTCATCGCAATTTTGAAGTTTTGTACTACTCAAATACTAGATATACATGTGCCGATGGTTGAGATAAAGGTCTCAGATTGACTATGGCGGCATGCCTCAAGTCGCCCGGTCGCGTCCTGAATTCTATACCGGATAGGGCTTTCGCTTACACTATGGTGATTCAATCCGGTATTAGACGCTCCACCAATATTTTTGAGAAACACTGCGCTCTGGAGGTGATATTAAGGCCTAAGTTACATTATGTCAGAATGGTGTCACAGCAATTTTGATTTTCGTACCGTCAAGAGATTTTGCCTGGCAGTTATACCCGACAGCAGCGCAATAGTTTTCATGGCGATCATTGCAGTTACACTGAGACGCTACGGCAGCTCCTTCGTAGACTTGCTTCGCATTTCTTATATGACAGAAAAACAAGGCTGTTCTGCGTTATACATCGGATTGCCATAATTACAATGTACCATCGAGTCCCATCTTGGTTATAGCATAGTCAATAGAAAAAACCACGAGTTTTTTCTAAGAAAAAACCACGAGTTTTTTCTATTGACTATGGTTTTAGGCCTAAGTTAAGCCATGCCGAAATTCCTTCTTAAAAAGGAGGAAAAAAGGACTCAATGATTTACCGGATTCAGCATGTGAGAGACATATATATTGTATTATCGCAAAGGAACGTTGACACCTGTCTGGGACTACTGAAGTTTTTTTCGAGGACTGATCTTTATTCGTGCGTGAAAGACAATTTCGTTTTTCGTAGACTATAGTTGATCAATGTTATTCTGAATAAAATATATCTATAATATTCCGCTGCGATAGTTACATCGTATTTATTGTTGTTATCTTTTTAAACTTTGGTGTCTTTTGACTTTGGAAATCCGAGGGCCTGAAAAACAGGCCTAAAAAGCTTACCGTTGAAAATCTACAAAGTTTGGAAGTAATTTTCTGAAGAATATTCTCCCACGATTCTGACAGTTTCTTCAGTTCGGCTTCAAATTTCTACAAATGACAAGAGAAGACAATAACTGATCTTCATCGATTTGCAAGACAGGGAATAAGGTTAGGTACAGGGAAGACAGGGGAATAGAGAAAGGGGGTACAAGAATGGGGTACAATAATGGGGTGCAAGAGAAGAGAAGGCGAGAGACGTCAGTTGATGTAGAGTATACAAGTTATATTTTATAAGGAACCTTACTCAAGGTGTAGTTCTTAGGCCCTGGCCAAGCGATCAAACATTGTTCGTCCAACATTTGAAACTAGCTTGTCAAGCAAAATGTTTGACCGTTTGACCACGTCCAAAAACATTGCTCGTCCAACAGCTTTTGCTGGCGTTAAGCAAAAACTGTTTTTGAACTTTTTCAAAATCACGCTACGAATCTTGCTTACTTTTGCTTGTCAGGCAAAGTTTGTTTGATCGTTTGGCCGGGGCTTCAAAATTCTTTATTTTTGGACTTCTTTTTGTTAAATTGTGTTACAAAAGTCTTTTGGTTCCTGAATTTTAACTGCACGTTTAGTATCATGACTATTATCTAGGGACACTTCTATGTGTGCAAAAGCTAAAATCTTCTCAAGGAAACATTTGATACATGCTTAACATACAATTTATGCGAGTTTGACTTCAAATGAATGGATCTCGCTTCCTA
>JAADKT020026015.1:0-11149 GCA_011763395.2 Chrysaora chesapeakei
TCTTAAAAACAGGCAGAACAACAAGGAAAGATAACTTAGAATTAACGTTTGAACGGATTTATATGTATTTCTGGGTAAGCAAAAAGTCAACTTCCGGTCAAAATTTTTTTTTGGCCCTTCTCGGATTTGAAATCTCCATGGTCGATTTAGTCAAAATGTGTAATAAAATTTGAGGTTAAGCTTTGAGCCAGTTTTTTCAAGAAAAAACCCTGTCTATAAGGGATCAAAAAGAATGATCCAAAATAAAAAGTGATGTCACCAACGATTCCCAAGGCATACAGAAGAGCCTAAAGGAGCCTGAAAAACATGCACAAACATACCTGACGGGCAAAAGTCTTCAACACCACGAAACAGCGACTTCACTGTATAACCCTACGTCAAATATGTCAAAAAGTGCCTGCGATGTCTAGGAAGAGAGACGTTGACTTCCGACACATTGGAAGGACGGGAAGAAACGTTGACTCCCGACACATTGGAAGGACGGGAAGAAACGTTGACTCCCGACACATTGGAAGGACGGGAAGAAGGACCGGCTTAATAACGAGCAACGTTGGGATTAGCAACAAAAAGCAGGACAAAATTGGTCTTGCAGATTATTTCTTCAAACCCGCACAGACAGTTGATGATTTACAAATTTTTCCTATCAAGAACAATACTTCATTTGCCTAGCCAACACTCTTGTCACGCCACATGGATAAAATACGTATGAATGTATAAAAGAATGAACGCTTCTAGTTTTTGACGCTAGAACAAATTTCATTTACCGCTATAAATCAAGGGGGGTATTCCCTAATGTAAGCTGACAGACATGTGCCCCTCATATGGCTGGGTGTTTCTTCGAAAATTCCTTACAACTGGGTCCGATTTATGCCTAAAATACCTTAAAAGAGGGTATAGAATCAATTTTCATTTACATTTGGTACACAAATTCGTGCAAAAATCATAAAATTGGGCGGCTGAATGCGTAAAACAATACCTTAAAGGTGGGTTGGTTTGTAAAAACTCGGGGGCACAACCCTGTAAATTTCAGGGTCAAGTACCCCCCCGGGGAGATTTCTTAGATACTTTGCCATGGCCTAGCTGTCTTCTGTTTACACAGCATTCAATCCTTTTCCTTTTTCTAGGAGTAATTGTTTGCGGCAGAGCTGCGTTTGCTGAAATTTGTGATGATACCAATCAGGTAAGAGCTCTGACAATTGCAAAGAAAATATCGTGTACGCACTGATGTGAATTTCCAAACTCAAATGTCTCACCAAGATTGGAAAGGTGGTTGACACACAGGCAAACTTGTTATTTGATTGCCAGCAGAGGTGATTAAGAAAAATTTAACAAGGAGAGCTCTTGGGGAAATTTCATAAGATAGGGTGTAGATAGTTCTTTGCGACCACCCATGTTTTTTTCGATGCAGATATGATTGGCAGCCAGTACTTAAGCAACAGAACCCTGTTGGTAGCTAACAGTCAGAAAAGTCTAAATATCTGGGAAAATAAGAGGATCCAGCTTGAGGGGATACTAGTAAACGAGATATATCACGTGCAATCTACAACTTAGGAATCGAAACAACTCGAAAAGGTGCAGGGGAAAAGATAATTTAGTACAGATGTGCATCTACGTCAAGAACTTTCCAAATAGAGCATATTTGGACTTTGATGATAGATTTTCAAAAGCACGGCCATTTTAAAATTGAAGGTATGGGGGCTGAGCCCACCAAAATCTAATAAAATTCTAACAAGGGGGCTTTGGCCCCTGAGCCCCCTCTGGAAATCACCACTGAATTCCAGTCATGCAAGCAAGAAGATTTTATTGACCTTTAGTATCTAATACGAAGTAATGGAGAGGCCGTTTTTCCATTAACAGCCTTAATCTGAACAAATGATTTGTGCTATATCATCGCGTATTTTGTTCTAGGCTATTGGTGTATCTTTGATATTTGCAGCATGGAATTCGGCCATTGTTCTAGGACCTGCTATGGGAGGTTGGTGCAGCTTTCATTCAATTCACTGTCTGACCCTGGCCGACTTTCAAACATTCAAAATTTGCTTGTCAAGCAAAAGGTTTGACAATTTGGCCATTTCGAAAACTCTTGCTTTTCAGACATCTTTTGCTAGCGTCAAAAACATTGCAATAAATTTTTACGCTTTTTTTCTGCCAGGAAATGTTTTTCGGCGTGGCTAAACGGTCATACTTTGCTTGTGAAGCAAATCTTAAATATTTGACCAACAATGATCGATCGTTGGGCCAAGGCAATAGTCTCAAGTCTTCCAAGGTTTTTTCATTTCTAAACAAAAAACCTGGCCTTCTGCTCTTCCTTTCAACCCTTTATCTTTCAATGTACGCAAAGATCGTTCTCACAGTTCACGACTCAGATGATTTTTGAATGCCTTTTTTAACCATGGTAAAAAGCCTCAAATGCCAGACGTATTCCCCTCTTATTGGAGCTCATCAGCGACATGTGCTAATCAAACGTATCCATCGGAGCTGAGCTGACTGATGAGTAACTGAGTCAATTTTAGACTCGTGTGACGAGAGTTTTGCATATTTTCAAAATTTAAGATCGTTGCCTGTCCTTAGGTACCAACACGCATGTCGTTAACGATAGGCTTGTGGAATGTTTTCATACCTACATCAAAGGCCGAATAAAAATTTGTGATCGTGTGATATCCCAACTGCATGCGCTTCGGTACCTTAGGTCAGATACCAGCCTTTAAAGATGGTATAATTCTCGGAGGGGGAGGGGGGAGGGAATTCAGTCGCCCTTCGATAATTTCTTAGGCGTACCCTCCGAATACGTTTGTCCAACATTAATCTACTCCTTCCACACTGAGTTTTATTCTGTTAATTTCTAAATATTCCGTTTTTTAGGCTTCCTTGCTCATCCTACTCGAAAATATCCGAAACTGTTTGGCAAAGGTAAGGAGAAAAGTCTTCATGAAACTGATTGATTCTCACTGGTCCAGGTGGCCACAGTTCGATCACAGATTTCACTTTAGTGAAAAAATTTTTCATTATAATGAAGAGTAATTTTCGCTAAGAATTGACTCAGTCACTGTGATTTTAAATTTTTTCTTCAGGTGCCTTTGGACATTTTTTCCGCAAGTTCGAATACCTTCTTCCCAGCATCGTGATATCAGCATTACTTCTGGTAGCAATTATTGCCGTTTATTTCTTCTTCGAAGAAACACTTGCCAGCAAGTAAGGTTTTAATCAATTGTTTCGTCTTTAACTGTTTTAGCTTCGGCAGTTTTAGCAGTCTGTATAAGTATGATTTCGTTTACCCAGGAGAAGTTGGATCGGATTTGATCCAATTCACAGTAGGTTTTGGATTGAATAAGCTTTGCGTTGCATAAGATCTATTAGATTGGCTCTCTTTTACAATATAGTCTCTACATCCCGTTAAAAAGTCTTGGATTGAATCTTGGATCATAAGATTTTCTAAGTTTTTGATTAGATCCCGTTTTAACCAGAGAAGTGGATCGATTCTGGTCCAATCCAGTGCCAGTTTTGGATCGATTGAGCCTTGGGTTACAGTACATACAGAGTGTCCGAAAAAAGTTAAAAGCTTTCAGAACTTCATTGTTGTATATATTAGTAGAAAAGGATGTTTATACTGTATGGATGTAGGTAATAAGTTGAGCAATTGTGAACTTTTCTAACAGAAAAAAGAATGCTGAAGACGCTCACGAAGAGCAAGAAGAGAATTTGGAAAACGTGAAAGATACGACACGGCTTCTTCAGAATGAAGATGACGACATTGTTATTTATGAAGATAAGAAAAAGCCAATTAAAGAGCAAGATAGTGACGACAAAGATACAGATAAACATTATTATGAAGAAGAAAAGGAAGTCAAATATAATTGCTGTGGAAGACTTATCAATGGAGTCAAAAGTACTTCGCTTTATAGTCTTGTTAGGTAAGTACAATATTTTTAATAAAGTCTATTTTTTACACTTCAAGAATAATTTTTTAAGAGTACGAGTCTTTATGTTGGCCTAAATCTAAATGCAAGCTAAGAACAAAGCGAGGTTGGCCTTGCAGTAGCATGAACCTGTAGTTGTCTTGGATACAGTATGTATGAAACAACGACTGTCAAACCGAGTGAAAAAGCAAACAGAGCAAGCAAGTTACGTTTCTACAACAATCTTGTACTTCTCCGTACATTCGTCTCCAATTATTTTCCATTTGGGAGTTTAAAAAATTAAGGAGAGAAAGACGACATTTCAACCAATAATAAGTAAAAGTTTAAGGACAGCCAGCCTCAATTCAAATATACTGGTTGTAACAAACTGTGAGTAAATCGCTTCTTGGCTTTAACTCTAGCGCCAGAGGGGTGTACGTAATATAATTTGGGTACGGGTATGTGCGGCCCATATGGGTGGTTTTTGGCCCTGAAACTCTCTAATAATGGGTATGATTTTAGCCAAACCCTCCAATAACAGGGTGGGAAATTGAAGAAAACTTAAAACCTTCACTTTATTTAACAACGAATAATGTTGATATCGCATTGAAGATATTCTTAGTGCAATGTCAAATAATAATATGGCCTAGAAAGCCACTCATTAATCTCAGATTCCGCTTGTTTTAGCCCATGATATAGGGCCTGTGCTCCGTTTGCGTCTATATTATAATTGGGTGGGTCTGTACATCACCGTCAATTTATAGGTCAGGCCCCCCGGGCTTTAGCATCTAAAATTTGCTTACCGAAAGGGCTGCAAATGAACTTCACGAAACGTTTATTGATTGGAATAAGCTCCGGAAAGAACTGTTTATTCTTGGCTTTTGTGGCTAATTTTTAGGTATCAATCCTCGGCTCGAGAGCCACTACTGAACGGCAAAGCTAAGGTCAAACAGTTACCCTGAACAGTTAATCTGAATCTGGTCATCTCACTGGCATTGCAGCAGTGGTCACAGTCGAGGGATTCGGCTCATACCTCAAGCAAATTACATTCGTACAAACTGACTGGGCCCTAGCCAGAATCATTCCTGTACAGATTGTCTTTAAGAGCAGAGACTCGAGACCGCTTATATATTGTAATTGTTTGATTGAAACAGAGTGACTCCTAATGCTAAGGCTATCTAATTTTTCGTCTTGATAAGTAATCTCTACAGACGATTAACGTTGCCTTGCATCTATTTATTGCATTTTATGCTAATTATTTTTCCCTTGACATAGTGACAAGACAGTTTCTTTGTGCGTTGGTTTGTTTGGTATGTCTGGCTTCGTTATCATTGGTTTTCAAGAAGTGACAGCTGTTTGGATGGCTACTGGAGTTCATCTTGGTTAGTTTAATTAGACATTCTCCTATTTGTTGTCTTTCTGATTAAGATGTCGACCCTAGAACACAGGAAAAAGCTTGCCCCTTCTCTCTCCCTAGTAATCGCCACTTCAATTATGCATTTTTTACATTGTTTCATTGTTTCTTGTCCCCGGGGGATACTTAATATATTAGACATGCCGCCCAAAAGGGTATCGTTTTCATGATTTTGGTATAAACATGGGTCTTAATTTTCTTAAAATTGGTACAAATATGGGTATTGTTTTTGTCGATAATCAGTACAAACTTCATTAAGAATGGCCTTATTTTCGTTTGCTTTCTCTTTTCTTGGTGAAGTTTGATTCGAAATGACATATTCTAGTACATTTAAGCATATATAGCAGTGTAGGAGTCAATATTTTGGTATAAGTTTGGGTATGAATTTTCAAGAATTTGGCATAAATATGGTTAGGCATTTTTATCCTTGGGCGGCATGTCCCTATCCGAAGCTAAGTCAAGTGACCCCCCCTGGTTTCTTGTCTTAGAATGAGACTGCTAGCATTTATGTCCTGTGATTTCCGAGACTGCTTAAGTCATGTTTATGTATATCGACATTGCGCGCTAGTTCCGACTGCCAATCAGCGATTTTTAGTAACTAAATCATTGCAACCGACCGACAGAAACGTTTTAGCAACTAATTGGCATCTAGTTCCTTTTTGACGTGAACTACTCGGTGGACAGTGCCAGAAAGTTTTGCGTGTTCTACTTTTGTGATTAGTTGGCAACTGATTCCCGTCAGTCGCAGGGGACATGACCGCTCTTGCGCCCGCGAGCAACTGTATCGTATAAGTTCTGATTTGTTGTTTACATGTTGGCATAAAGGTAGCAATTACAACTACTTTGCGTTGGTTCTATCGTGTTGTAGTTCAACATGAGCGTGGCTTTAGCTTTAGATTCCCTTGGACATGCCTGCATGCCCTTTTCATGCCCAGGGGGGGGGGTACTTCATTGTTCAAGAGACTAGACGTGCCACCCAGTTTTTCAATTGTCGTAGTACCCATGTAAAGAAAAAACAACGAATTTTTTTACCCATTTGTACCAATATCCCAAATGTTAATGCATATCTAAAATGTAATATATATTTTGCTACCCATGTGTAGAGATTCTTTGCGAAAAACCAACCCATGTGTAGGGAAATTGGCGCTGAAAAATTTACCCATTTGGGCGGCACGTCTATTATATTGAACAATGGAAGTACCCCCACCCCCCCGGTTTTCATGCATCCAGCACGTAGTGTATTTACGTTTTACATTCCAAATTTGTGTAGTTTTTTAATACCGTGCACAAGAAATTGGCATCTAACTACTGTGATACTTGCAACTTATCTGAAATACTTCTTAATCTTCTAGGTGGTCTCTCTTTCACTACAGATAAAATTGGTCTAGCTCTGCTTTTTCCTGCTTTGGGTAGTGTTATAATTCAGCCATTGATATTTGGCAGGGTAAGTAACCCTTTGAGTTTTTGCTATTTCCAATATTTCCTGGCAAAGGCTTTTTATCATGCATGCCCTTTCTCAGCGTCAAAGTTCTTAGTGTGCACCTTGCTTAACAAATATGATTTATTTTACCAATGAAGACTTCCGCAGCACTGAAATTTCCTTCGTCAATGCTAGAGACAGTATATGTATCTTTTCTTTGGATGTATGAAGCGCTGCTTTTAAGCCATGTAGCTAAACATGAACCATGCACGTGAGAATGTGATCCTACGCAGAAGACACACTACAGAAGTCATTCATTTGCTCCCTGCCCCCTAATACACCACACTTCGAGCTGCCGCTAAACAACAGCACTACGTGTAGCAAGTTAATCGTATCTTTTTGTTCCTTAATCCCGGACTTTTAAAAGGTTCAAAATGGTTTGTTAAGTGTTTCTTTTTGTGTTACGCCATTGTGTCACATCTAACACAGTTTTAAAATGTATTCTGTATCTTATACCTAGCTTTATTTTATCTTTTCTAGCTGGAGCGACGGTTTGGTGGAATTAAAGTAAGTGTTTGACGTAATTCTGCCGAGTTTAATTATAATGACAACTTCATTCCCAAGGTTATCTGTTTTTGTTCTTGTTGTTAGCTCAGCCCTCAACATCTATGTGCACCGCAGAGTTCACGGAGAATCTTTTTTGCCCTTAGTACAAGGTTATGATAATTGTAATGTCATGTCAAGAAAACCTATTTAATACTACTGTAGACAAAAACTTTCCCAATCAAAAACAAACAGAGGGGGTAGAAATTTGTAAAACTTTTTGTGACGGCAATTTTAAGTGAATCCTTCAACGTATTGTGTGAACTTCTTTGTATACTGCATTCATTCATTCATTCATTCATTCATTCATTCATTCTTTCCATACTGCATTCATTTTTTTATAAGAAACTAAGCTCTGACCCGTATAGTAGGGTTTATAACGTTAAGCAGGTATAGTAAAAGTTTCTGGCTGAGTTTCTTAATTCTTAACTTAAAAATCGAAATTTCGAAAATTTCATCAATTATGGTTTTAATATAAGGTATCATGTTCTTAGCAATCAAAATATAGACATTGTCCGTTATAGTTTTTTGGGATTATTATAGTTTTTTGTTATAGTTTTTCCGTTATAGTTTTTTGTAAACCACAATAGATGGGATTCGAACCTGGACTGAATGATCAGAGAGCCAACGACGTTTCCAATTTCGCCATTCATGAAAAATATGTACAAATATGTATGGTGCGGAAGAAGGCTCGACATAGCCGAAACACAAAAAAGTCAAACGGAGGAGAGCCTTGGGCTGTATGACTCAGAGAGTTACTCGGCGATTTTATTGAGCTCTATAGCTCAGTGGAAACGTCGTTGGCTCTCTGATCATGCAGTCCAGGTTTGAATCCCATCTATTGTGGTATGCCACCTTTGGAAAAATCTATCCTAGTGTTCGCCATTCATGAAAAATATGTTTTTTGTAAACCTATACACAAAGTACATCACTAAAATAGAATGCTGAATTTAAAAGCAGTAATAGTTTCTTAGTTTCTGTTTTACTTCGTCGTCCATATACAAGAATTTCTTGATTTTTCAGAAAAAGTAATATATTGTTTCTTATAGTCGGTTTCTTATAAAGAAATGAGTGTACTCGCTCCCTCTTTTCTATTTTTTATTTGGCTTTATGTGTAGTTTAATTAATTCTTTGTACTGATGTAGTTTATTATGTTTTTAGACTATGCAGATGTTCCTGGTGTTACTTGCATTGATGACGATTGGATTTCCTTTCATAAGTGCAGCACATAAAAAGTAAGTAGCTACAGTCAAATTGTCAAATTATCGAATTTAGGTATAAGACACGGTACAGATTTTCGAGATGTTGGTATAAGGAACGGGTACCGTTTTCATATATTACAGATATTTCGATATTAGATTTATTTGGGTATCCTTTTGCTTAGAATTGGTCTCAAGTCGGGTATATGTCTTCACTCGAGGGGGGGGGGATATCTAAGCCTAGTTTTGGACGGGGACGTGCCATTTCAGTCCAAAAATTTGGACCCATAATTCCGGCTACATCTGAAAAATTGTGACCCATTATTACGCAAACATGATGAATGTTATGCCCAATATTCTGCAAGACAAAGAACATTTTAAGACAATAAAATCATCTGATCAAAAGCATGCAATGTTTAAAGGGCAACCTTGCTGTTAGTCCAAAGAGTTATCAGTTCGGACTGCACATTTTGTAATGCTAAATTTATTTATTTATAAAATTTCTCCAGATTAGTACTCATAATTCTGCACGTTTCCTCAAATGGTACTCATAATTCCGCATACTTCTAAAAACGATATCGATAATTCCGCACTTTTCAGAAATAAGGTACCCCTAAATTTTGACATGTCCCCATACACCCGAAACTGTTAAGTTACCCCCCCCCCCCCCGAGTGTCTTGATAACATTGTCTGGTTTAAAGAATGAGTATGTTTTGAATTTTGAAATTTGTGCAGCATGTCTCTAAATAAATTCTGGTGAAGTGCCCGCTGGATTTGAACTTCATCTGAATATCTGAGAAAACTGTTTGTCCAATACGAGAACAACCACAATTAGCTTTTTCTGTTACTTTGCACAGCCACAGAATGTGAACGGGATCATGGCTAAACTTTTGCTCGTTTTAGGATGAAGGTCGTTTGGAGCCTCCTCATCATAATGAGATTCATCCGAATGCTTAGCGATATATCTGTGAGATCATCACTTGCGATGTTTGTCAACAATTCTGTTTACTCTGATAAAGCCGGTGTCGTCAATGGTTACGCATTCTCTGTTCAGGAAATCATGAGGTATTTTAGCCTTCTCTTATGTATGTTCTTCTTTAAAATTATGCTTATGTGGACCTTCGATGAGATACAACTAAAGCAAACTTTTTGTAACTGCTTACTTATGTGGACATGCCAACAACTGGTCAGAACATACAGAATACAGTTGATCGCCGCCGTAAGAGCGCCCATGTGGACTGCGACTGACGGGAATCAGCTGTCATCTAATAGCAGAAGTAGAGCATGCCCAACTTTGTGGGACTGTGCGCCGACTAGTTGCCGTCAAAAAGAAACTAGTGGTCAACTAGCTGCCAGAGCGCTCATGTCGACATGTCAGTTGCGATGAATTAGTTCAAAAAAGCGTTGATTAGCCGTCGGCAACTGTGCGCAATGTCGATATAAGCCTATGGCATAATACTTCATAATACCTAATGGAGTGTCACCTAAATACGCTAGTGTGATGTCTTGTAATAAAAATATACTATTTTTATCAGAACACGAACCTGTATTTTGTCCAAAAGGCTCCAATAGAAGCTGAAAGGATTTTTCCCATAGGTTTTTCGTAGGCCCCAGCTATTCGGATAGCAGAACCAACTGGACATGATCAGTCCGAACGGCCAACTATACATATGCAAGATTATGGCCATCTAATATGAGTGTAGTAGCTACCTATCCGTACCATTTTGGGAATGTTGCCCACGGGAGACGGAAGTTCGTTGAAGCTTTCATAAACGCCTAGTCCATGCTTTTGCTGATACACCATAAAACGATTTGTTTCTTCTTCCAGAGTATTCTCTCCAAGTCTCCTTGGATCACTGTTCGCTTGGTCAGTTAGGTATGGACGGAAAATTGGATTCCCGTTAGATCATCATATCGCCTTCTTCGTCTTAGGCCTTCTTATCGTCGTTGAGATTGGCATTAGCTTACTCCTCCCTAAATCAATAAACATGCCGAAACGAAAATCAGAAAAGAACTTGAAAAACTCTACGAATTCTACAGAATCAAATTCCGAAGCACCACCATTGCCTGAGAAAACTAGCACGTAGAAAATGCGTTAAATAAGGGCCGCATTGACGGGCTGTCCCGGGGTTACTAGAGTTTTATATTAACTGGGTTTTGTCGGGGGCAATTTTGATCATTCCAAGAAAAATATTCCACAAACTTGCTCTATAGGGATCGCCTCCAAATACTCGCATCAAATTCGTTCAATGAAATTCATATGGTTGTGCGATAGTTTACGAATTTTTTTCACCCGAAGACTATACGAATTAATTCGTATTCTCGTCTTTGTTTACGTGAAAAAATCGTATAAATGTCGTATGCAATTCGTGTAAAGGTAAAAAGGAATTAGTATAGAATTTTCCCGTATATGAAACCTGTACGATAATTTGGAGACGATCCTTGGTCATTAACTTTCACATTAATCAGCAGGAACTGTCTAACTACGATAATTGACTGGCTTATTTGATATACACGTTTTTTTTTATAAGGAACCTTAACTCTGAGTTGAGGCTGGAGTTCCTTAATTTTTCAACAAAGTGAGGCTGAAGTTCCTTATGCTGTTCCTTTTCGTGAG